>CAUYLG010032821.1:0-20315 GCA_963573385.1 Cacajao melanocephalus
GTTCCAGGTCTTTGCTATTGTAAACAGTGCCACCATGAACATATGTGTGCATGTGTCTTTATAATAGAACAATTTATAATCCTTTGGGTATATACTCAGTAATGGGATTGCTGGGTCAAATGGAACTTCTATTTCTAGATCCTTGAGGAAGTGCCACACTGTCTTCCACAATAGTTGAACTAATTTACACTCCCACCAACAGTGTAAAAGTGCTCCTATTTCTCCACATCCTCTCCAGCATCTGTTGTCTCCAGATTTTTTAGTGATCACCATTCTAACTGGTATGAGGTGGTATCTCAATGTGGTTTGGATTTGCATTTCTCTAATAATCAGTGATGATGAGGATTTTTTCATATGTTTGTGGGCCTCATGTATGTCTTCTTTTGAAAAATGTCTGTTGATATCCTTCGCCTACTTTTGGATGGGTTTGTTTTTTTCTTATAAATCTGTTTTAGTTCTTTGTACATTCTGGATATTAGCCCTTTGTCAGATGGGTAGATTGCGAAAATGTTTTCCCATTCTGTTGGTTGCTGGTTCACTCTAATGATTGTTGCTTTTGCTGTACGGAAGCTCTGGAGTTTAATTAGATCCCATTTGTCTATTTTGGCTTTTGTTGCCATTGCTTTTGGTGTTTTATTCATGAAGTCCTTACCTATGCCTATGTCCTGAATGGCTTTGCCTAGGTTTTCTTCTAGGGTTTTTATGGTGTTAGGTCTTATGTTTAAGTCTTTAATCCATCTGGAGTTAATTTTAGTGTAAGGCGTCAGGAAGGGGTCCAGTTTCTGCTTTCTGCACATAGCTAGCCAGTTTTCCCAACACCATTTATTAAATAGGGAATCCTTTCCCCATTGCTTGTTTTTGTCAGGTTTGTCAAAGATCAGATGATTGTAGATGTGTGGCATTGCCTCTGAGGCCTCTGTTCTTTTCCATTGGTTTATATCTCTGTTTTTGTACCAGTACCATGCTGTTTTGTTTACTGTAGCCTTGTAGTATAGTTTGAAGTCAGGTAGTATGATGCCTCCAGCTTTGTTCTTTTTGCTTAGAATTGACTTGGCTATGCGGGCTCTCTTTTGGTTCCATATGAAGTTTAAGGTGTTTGTTTTTTTTTTTTTCTGATTCTGTGAAGAAAGTCAGTGGTAGCTTGATGGGGATAGTGTTGAATCTATAAATTACTTTGGGCAGTATGGCCATTTTCACAATATTGATTCTTCCTAACCAGGAGCATGGAATGTTTTCCATCTATTTGTGTCCTCTCTTATTTCCTTGAGCAGTGGTTCGTAGTTCTCCTTGAAGAGGTCCTTTACCATCCCTTTTTAAGTTGTATTCCTTGGTATTTTATTTTCTTTGTAGCAATTGTGAATGGGAGTTCACTCATGATTTGGCTTTCTGTTAGTCTGTTATTGGTGTATAGGAATGCTTGTAATTTCTGCACATTGATTTTTATCTTGAGACTTTGCTGAAGTTGCTTATCAGTTAAAGGAGATTTTGGGCTGAGACGATGGAGTCTTCTAAATAAACAGTCATGTTGTCTGCAAATAGAGACAATTTGACTTCCTCTTTTCCTAATTGAATACCCTTTATTTTTTTTTTTTTTTGCCTGATTGCTCTGGCCAGAACTTCCAATACTATGTTGCATAGGAGTAGCTTAGGGATGCTTAACCATTAGCCTTAGAAGTTTATTAAAACTTCAGCTGTTTTTGTTGTTTGTGTTTTACCCATGTTAATGGCATCTTCTTGCTTCTCCTTCTGGTCAAGCAAGGATGAGCGCAGCCACAGGTAGGTTTCCTTCCTTCGTTCCTTCGTTCGTTCCTTCCTTCCTTCCTTCCTTCGTTCGTTTGTTCCTTCCTTCCTTCGTTCCTTCTTTCCTTCCTTCCTTCTTTCCTTCCTTCATTCCTTTCTTCCTTCCTTCGTTCCTTCCTTCCTTCCTTCTTTCCTTCTTTCGTTCCTTCCTTCCTTCCTTCGTTCCTTCTTTCCTTCCTTCCTTCTTTCCTTCCTTCGTTCCTTCCTTCCTTCTTTCGTTCCTTCCTTTGTTCCTTCCTTCGTTCCTTCCTTCCTTCATTCGTTCGTTCGTTCGTTCGTTCCTTCCTTCCTTCCTTTCTCTCTCTCTCTCTCTCTCTCTTTCTTTCTTTCTTTGAGGGTGAGATAAGGCAAATTGTCTAATCAGGCTCTGAAAAATCAAAAACAGCAACCACTATTGAGTTTTACTTCTAATTTCAAGTGTGCAGGTCAGGTAATAAAGAGGGTCAGACAAAGCAGCAAGAGATCTGAGATGCTGAGGGTGGCTCTCAGATCCTCTCTACATCAGAGACATTTGTTTGGTTCAGAGTAGACAGGATCTCTGAGTAAAATATTAAGTTATTGTCTCATATAATGAGAGTGTTTAATCAGGATACATCTCCATTTTATATCGTGGTTTATGTGCCATTTTTAAAGGAGCTATGACTCATATATTATGGGTCTGTAATAATCCTTAACATAATAATATTCTTATGTCAAGAATATTCCACCGAGAAGAACTCTTCTATAAAATATAATTAGCCTATTCACTTGGAATTCTAGTTACCTTGTCTGCAAGGAGACCACCTTCTTTAAAGTTTTCTATTATAGCTACATCTCTGTGGTAAAGGAAGTAAATGAATCACAGGTCAGCTGCTTTAATCTCCAGAGGTGCTTATTCTACAGTCCTTAGTTCATTATGGTGATGGTGGTTGTTCTTTCTTTTCATTCTCAGCTGTTTGACGGCTTAAAAAAATACTATAGTTTGTGTTAAAGCAAAGTAAATATTGCCTGAGAAGGACTCATACTTCTTCATTTGAGTCCTTGTGGATGAACTGTAACCTAGCTTAATAGTCAGATACAATTAAAAACCTAAATTAGGAGTATGCGCCTGTAACAACAACCGAGTGTTGGCCAATCTCAGTGGCCGTTTTTTAGCCACTCACAGACTGCTAAGTGTTCAAACTGTGTTCAGATAAGGCAAATGCCAACCTGCAACCAATCCAGCTGTTTCTGTACCTCACTGCTGACTTCTGTATGTCATTTCTCTTTTTCGTCTAAAAATCTTCTTTTATCACATGGCTGTGCTGGAGTCTGTGAATCTGCTGTGATTCTGGAGGCTGCCCGGTTTGTGAATCATTCATTGTTCAATTAAACTCCTTTAAGTTTAATTTGGTTGAAATTTTTCTTTTATTATTTGTAAGTTATCTGCTTCTTATTGTTAGGGTGAAAGTGACATCATCTTGGACTTTCTACATTCTAAGCTGAAGTGTCTACATTTTAAGCTAAAGCAGCACTTTAATATGGCATTGGATGTCATTCAATTTGGAGAAAATTTCCTATATTACTTATTTTATAATATGTTTTCTCCTAGACTTCTTTTAGTTGGATATTACATTTTTTAGATTAATTCTCTAATTTTCTTATGTTTTCTTTTTTTATTGTTCATCTCTTTTTATTTTTGTTCTTTCAAGAGCTTCTTGATTGACTTGTTCAATTATTCTACTGAATTTATGTCAATTTAAAATGTATAATTTCAGAGTTCTTTCTTGTTTTCTGACTGTTCCTTTTATAGCATACTTTTCATATTTCACGAGTTCATTTCCTTTATATTTCTCTGAGAAATTAATATGCTTATTCTAAAATCTTTTTCTGCCTCCTGTATTGTCTATTTAACCTATGTTTCTTTCTTTTCTGCTTGCTTTAGTTTCTTTCATAATCAAGGCTTTACTTAGGTGTCTAGTGATACTTGTTGCTCACTCATATTTAAGAGTAAAGCAATAACAAGCTCACTGGCATATTTTCCAGTGGATAAGGGAACTCTGGTGACTCCCTCTGAAGGGTGATCAGGTCTGAACAGCTTTTCTTTTGGGAGGTTCCAAGATTCAGTGTCTATAAGATCCTCTTCTAAGCGGTCAGTTTCTCTAGAGAAGAATTATCAGCCTGTGGTCTGAGAGGTGAGACCTGGCTCCTGGCATTAGGGTGAAATGGGAGCCAGTTATTCCCACTGCTTACTATATATATATGTGTGTGTGTATATATATATATATATATATTTTTTTTTTTTTTTGGTTAGCACTTGATCTTCTCATCTTCTGTGTTATAAGCCTAGATCTCCCAGGTTAAATTTTTCAGCAAAAACTCCTCAACCCTGTGAGATGCAGAGGAAACAATTGCCTAGATTCTTCAGTTTGATAAAAGAACACAGCATTTAAATGATCTGTATACTTTAAACCAATTCTTTTGTTCAGCCCCAAGCTTTACACTTCTATTTTTTTATGAGTGCTACATCTGTGTCTCTTTGGTCAACTCACTAGAGGAAGATGAACTCTAAATAACTTTAGCATATGCTAAGTTACTTACTGCACATTTATCCACTTTCCATCTTTTACAGCTCCACTGATATCAGGGGTGATGTTGTCCCTTCTCTTGTTCTTTTTTGTTGTCCTGTGGAACTATAGTGTTTACATTCTGTACCTTTCTGATTTTATTTTTCTTTTAAGAGCTTGATACAGTATGACTGACACTATCTTCATTAGAGCAGACTAAACTCCAAAGTTAATTTTTCCCTGTTTTGGTTCATTTTGTTCAGAGATCACCATGTAATTTCAAGTTCTGGCAATGCGGTACCTTGGAGAAAATCTAATATTGGCACTTGTAGGTTACTGTAGACATTTGTGTCTCAGTGGGCAGTGAGCTTGGTATCAATAGCCAAAATCTTATTACTTGGGAACTCTGGAAGAGCAGCCATTAGTTTGGCATGGCCCAAACTAGGTATACCCATTGTGATCTTTTCCTAAATAGAGGGTTCTTACTATGGGCTCACATAGGGAAGAGGCAGGATTTCCAGTTATTAGGACCACTGTGCTCTAGAAATACTCTAAGAGTGTGTGCTGAGGTGAAAGAAATCTTACTCCAGTAATCCCTGGATTTTTGCTGGCTCTATTTCTCAAAGAATCACCTTGTCCGATCTGAACCATCCATAGGATCCAGATGGCATTCCCTGGCCCTCTGCCTGTATAATTCCTCTATTACATACCTCCCTCTCAGTAGTCATGAAAACCAATGAAGTTGCTTTTCAAAGATTCTTCATCAGCTATTTTAGGGAGAAAGAGGTTATTGAATATGGGACTTGCCATTGCTACATCGCTGCTACATTTGATTTTCCATTTGATAGCTATGTCAGCTTTTTGGGCAGGCTCATCTGCTGCCTTTTAAAAATATGACCATTATATAAAAGAAAGTATGATATTAATAGGAAACAGCATTTAAAGAGGAAATGATGAGAGAGAGGAAGTTGATGGCCATCCAAAGAATGGTGTCAGCAGTTTCATCTGAGAGTAGCATAATTAATTTCTTAAGCATTTGAGATCACAAAAAATCCAAGAGAGAAAAATCCCTTATCCATTTTTCTTCCTCTTCCTCAGAAGGACAAAAAATAATTCAGGAAGATTACTTCATGGTTTCTGGGTTAGGTTAGGGGATGGGGGAAGAAATTTCAGTTATCGTTTACTGTAACCGTGCTCAGGAAAAAAATTCTTAACAGTATTGCTATCTCCAGAACTACTAGAATTTCTAGGTTAAACAAGATCTAAATGTTTCAGGGCATTTTACCAGTGACAAACTGAAGAATACACCTGTAGGTAAAATGATTCTGGTATTTCCTTTCATGGGGAAGATAGTCACTAAATATCTGAACCACAAAGATCTGTTACTCTTTCTATGGGGAGAAAGTTTTTTTGATGTAGTTTTGTTAAAGTAAAAATAAAAGTGCCTAGGTTCCTTCTCTTTTATAATAACAATGTGTTTAACGGACAAATCCAACAAGCAATCAAAGCAAAACCAAACACTGATGAATCATAAAAAGTATTTAGACTGTACCCCAAATAAGATTACCTGCCATCTCCATAAGAGTTTAGTCAGGAAAAAACTAAAAGCTGGCAATTTTACTGACATGTGCAACTCCAGGAGTCATTCATTTTGGAATCATCAGGGTCTTGCACGATGTTTGGAATACAGTAGGTGTTAATGAATGTTTGAATAAATAAATGGGTAAATAAACTGGAAACAAAAATACATGGAACAGTCCATTAGAAGATAGTATGCTTCCCCCCAGTGAGAGTGGGAAAGCTGTCATAGTCTTCATGGTCAAATGAGAGCCTGATCATGCTGATGATCAGGGTCCAGGGTTCATTGTTTCCTGGCAGTTGCCATTAGCTCCACTCACCAATGGGCTAGAAAGCACATGATCGCTCCGCAGCTTGCCCTTCCAGCTTTATCCTTCGGTATCACCGATATGAACCCTCTCTTTTGGTCAAACTGTTCTGCCATTATTTTCTGAACACCTTAACTCTTCTTCTTCTCTATGTCTCTGTTCACATTGAACTTGGAGTGTATTTCTTTGCATTTCTGCTTATAATATTCTACCTATGTTAAACACCAAAATGCTTCTAGAAGACCTCTCACCCCCCAGTCATCCTTATTTTAAGTAAGGCTATCTTAGAGCACTTGTTATCTCTTCTACCACATCCACTGTAGTTATTTTAGAAACTAAGGAATCCATCTCACATATCATTTTTCCCCTTTAGAAGCATTGAAATTTGATGAATTGACTGATTGATAAATTCAGCGTCAAGTATTTGTTGATTATTTTTACCATGTAACATGCAAGCATCATGAAGAATGCAGAGGCAAATTGAATAATAAGATTATAGTCTACCAGGGGAGATGGACGTCAAAATGTTGCTGCTGTATAAAGTAAATAGTTAAAATAATGAGCCACATAAAACGTTACAGGGTTAAGAGTGCTGATTCCAGGTTTGGGGATAACAGGAAAGTTTAAGGCGGTGTTATTTTTGTTGGTTTTCAAGGAAGAACAGGATAAAGACATGGAGAAGAGCATTCCAGGAAAATGAAACACTTAAACCGACTGTGGGTCTGGTGTAGGAAAGCACTAGAATTTTTGGGAACAGAGAGTGAGACAGTGGTTCAATTTGGTTTAGATCTTGGGTATATGATGGGATGTTTTAGGAAATAAAGGTAGAAAAATAGTCTGTGATATATTACACAATAAGAAGTTGTGACTTTTTTTTCTGCAGTCAAGAGCATTTGAGAAGGAAGTTATGAAGTTGTGTTTGATCAGAGCTGTACTTCCAGATTAGATTAGCATAAGCGAGAATATGCTGCAGAGAAAGAGAGGTACTAAAGGAGGAGTGGATTGCTACAGTCTATACAGAAGTAATGAGAACAGGAGAGTGGGAGTGGGAATTAAGATAAGAGGACAGTTTTAAACAGAAAATCTAGATCTGGTCATCTGAATTGGGCAGCAGATTGTGAGCCAACAAGAGTGACATCAGAGTCAGACTTTAATCCTGAGCAACTGTGTATGACTTGTCATGAAATAAATTGGAGAGAATACAGAAGAAAATACATTTGTAAGGCAAGATCTTAAATTCAGCCATGACAGAGTGAATGTAAAGGATTAGAGAGAAACATAGGTGAACATGTCTCTCATAGCAATAAAAAATGTGGCAGAGACTGGAGGGCTGGAGATAGAGGGGTTGGGAGCCATATTTCTAAAAGTCATAGTTGAAGTCATGATATTGAACGAGAGTGTTAAGGGAGAGAGTATAAACAAGAATAGGGAAGAGCTCCAAAGGCTTATCCCTGGGGAAAGCCTGAACTTAGGGGGTCAGGAGCAGAAAGAGGAGCCTGATAAATAGGCAGTGATCAGATTGTAGACGTAGGAGGTACACCAAAAGAGTGTTGTGTTGTCAACGGAAGAGGATGCTTTCAAGAAAGTATCAAGAAAGGGTCATCTGCTATGTTAAATGTTGCAGAGCTGTAAAGGTGAAAGGGAATTTGGCTTGTTACTAAATAGTCAGATAATGACTTCTGAGAGTTTAGCTTCAGGAAATCAGTAGAAGGCAAACATCAGATTACAAGGATTTAAGAATGAACGGGGAATAAAGGAGTGGAGGCTGCAAAGTATTTGGAAAAGTTTGGTGGTAAGGGGAAGAAGAGACTCAGGATAGCATTTCAAGAAAGGAGGAAGATCCCTTCACCTTTTTGTATGTGGTTGTTTTGTTTTGAGAATGAAGAGACTGTTAACAGGCTTGGCTGAAGGTGAAGATGCAAGAGACAAGAGTCAGCTGAAGACTGATCTTCAGAGGGCTCCCTCATAAAGATTTCTATGGCTATCTACACCAGAACAAAAAAAATATCGTCATGACAGCAAAAGTTTTTGCCTTTTACATTATTAAATGGAACACTTACTAGTAGTATTTTGAGATCTTCTTTGCAAACAGATAAAGTAGAAGATGAAATAACTCATCGTATTAAGGATTACAAAAGAATTGTCGAGATAAGGGTTAATTTCTCAAGGGTTTCTTTACAGATCATTAAATGGTCAATAATATGAAAAACCAAAAACTATAGTATTCCAATCCAATGCTGATAAAATATCACCAGAAATTAAGATGAAACAAACTGAAACTACAGAGCTAAAAGGGGCATTTTGTGATTTAAAATATAAATTTTGTATTCATATTTACCGCTGTACCAAAATTTTTAATTAATATTTATTCACTTTATTAAAAAGGAAGCTAAATCACCCTTCTGTTATATTTAATATCAAACACCTGGGACCCTGAATGTGACTAGCTACTCATTTTTCGCCTGCTGGGAAAGCCCCATCAGAAAAATCATTTGAGTCACCTGGGTGGGATAGAAGGCAACATGAAGATGAGTTGTCACTGTAGAAAGTTCTGAATGCATGCTGTCTTCAAGAAAATTAATTATGCATCTGTAGTATACATTTTTAGTATATAATGCTGTATGAAAAATGTTATGTAAAGCAATAAATCCCCCTTAGGTTCCATAACCATCTTTAGCAAAACAAAGGTGATATAGCCCCTATTTAGAGAGAGCAATCTGGGATTCCAATTATTGTACACACTGCTGTAAATGCTTTCAGGGCTTAGTAACTATATAGGGCTGAAGTATTTGACAGGGGCAAGAAAATTCTTAGAATGAAAGTAGAAGGTATTTTCATATATTTGAACTCTGAAGAGTTGTAGGGGGACCCATTCAAGTATTCATTTCAGTTTTGACCAGCACTTGCATTTGAGGAAACTATCCAGAGCTGGAAAAATAATCACTCAAAAGGAATAGATGGAATAATGCATAGTATTCACACAGGGCCAGGATTAGTATCTGATCCAAATAGCCAGACTGGAAAATGTTATAATTTACAGGATGTTGGGGAGACTATTTAAAGGTTCTTGCCTTTACAGTTTACAATAATTAGCCCTAAGTGAAACATGGGTCTGATCCTGCCTAACAAATTTTAAAAGCAAGTCCTAAAAGGATTGAACTGTTTAGAAGTATTTTAACTGCATCTGAGAACAAAGCTCAAGAATCTTTTTGCAGTTCAAAAATATTCAGCATTCAACAGGTAAAAATCACAACATCTGACATCCCATCAAAACTTGCCAGGTAAGCAAAGAAGTAGGAACGTATGACCTGTAATGAAAAGAAAAATCAATAATAGAAACCAATCCAGGACTGGTATAGATGTGAGAATTAGCATATAAGTCATTTGAACAGTTTTTATAACTGTATGTTGTGTGTTTAATAAAATAAGGAGAGATATGGAAGATATAAAGAGACCCAAATCAACTTATAGAGATGAAAACTGGCCAGGTGCTGTGTCTCATGCCTGTAATCCCAGCGCTATGGGAGGCTGAGGTGGAAGGATCCCTTGATCCCTTCCTCAGGAGTTTGAGGAAGCAGAGAGCTATGATTGTGCCACTGCACTCCAGCCTGGGTGATAAAACAATATGCCATCTTTAAAACAAAAACAAATAGAGATGAAAATTACAATGTCTGAGATGGGATTAATGGCAGATTAGACATTGCAGAAAAAAAAAAATGAACTTGAAGGCATAGCAATAGAACCAATTCAAAAGTAAACACAGAGAAAAAGGAACAAAAAATAGTGTAATCAGTGAGCTGTGGAACAACTTAAAATAACTTAATATAGCTGTAACTGTAGTTCCTTAAAAAAACACGGAAAAGTATTTTAAAAATGGTTGTTGTAAGCTTCCCAAATTTAGCAAATTATAAACCTGCAGATCCAAGAAGTGCAATTAAACCCAAAGCCAAGCAATTTGAAGAAAACTGCACAAAACAGATGATTATTAAATTATTTAAAAATATTGATAAAGAGAAAATCTTAAAAGCATGAAGAAAAAGAAGACGCATTATGTACAGAGGAACAAATATAAAGATGAGAGGAGACTTTTCACCAGAAACAATGCAAGTGAGAAGACAGTGACTCAAAATCTTCAAGTGCCAAATGGAAAAACTCATTGAATTTTATACCCAGTGAAAATATCCTTGAGAAACAGGACAAAATATGGACATTTCTAGACATACCGATGTCTGAATAATTCATCATTAGCAGTGTCACACTATAAGAAATGTGAAAGGAATTTGTCCAATCAGAAAGAAAAAGATACCAGATAGAAATATGAATCTACACAAAAAATGAAGAACATAAAAGGGTAACTAGATGAATAAATACATAAGATATTTTTATTATTTAAATATTTTAAAAGAAAATTAATTGTCCAGGAATTTATCCAGTTATTCTAGATTTACTGATTTATTTGCATAGAGGTGTTTATAGTATTCTCTGATGGTTGTTTGTATTTCTGTGGGATCAGTGATGATATCCTCTTCATCATTTTTTATTGCATCTATTTGATTCTGTTCTCTTTTCTTCTTTATTAGTCTGACTTGCAGTCTATTTTGTTGATCTTTTGAAAACACCAGCTTCTGGATTCATTGATTTTTTGAAGAGTTTTTTTTGTGTCTCTATCTCCTTCAGTTCTGCTCTGATCTTAGTTATTTCTTGTCTTCTGCTAGCTTTTGAATTTGTTTGCTCTTGCTCCTCTAGTTCTTTAATCATGACATTAGGGTGTTGATTTTAGCTCTTTCCTCATTTCTCCTGTGGACATTTAGTGCTATAAATTTCCCTCTAAACACTGCTTTTGTTGTGTGTCAGAGATTCTGGTATGTGGTGTCTTTGTTTTCATTAGTTTCAAAGGACATCTTTATTTCTGCTTTCATTTCATTACTTATCCAGTAGTGATTCAGGAGCAAGTTGTTCAGTTTCCTTATAGTTGTGTGGTTTTAAATGAGTTTCTTAATCCTGAGTTCTAATTTGATTGCACTGTGGTCTAAGAGACTTTTATGATTTCCATCTTTTGCATTTGCTAAGGAGTGTTGTACTTCCAATTATATGGTTAATTTTAGAGTAAGTACAATGTGGTGCTGAGAAGAATGTATATTACGTGGATTTGGGTTGGAGATTCTGCAGATATCTATTAGGTCCACTTGGTCCAGATCTGAGTTCAAGTCCTGAGTATCCTTGTTAATTTTGTCTCGTTGATCTGTCTGATATTGACAGTGGGGTGTTAAAGTCTCCGACTATTATTGTGTGGGAGTCTAAGTCTCTTTGTAGGTCATTAAGAACTTGCTTTATATATCTGGGTGCTCCTGTATTGGGTGCATACATATTTAGGATGGTTAGCTCTTTTTGTTGCATTGATCCCTTTACCATTATATAACACCCTTCTTTGTCTCTTTTGATCTTTGTTGGTTTAAAGTCTGTTTTATCAGAGACTCAGATTGCAACCCCTGCTTTTTTTGCTTTCCATTTGCTTGGTCAATATTCCTCCATCCCTTTATTTTGAGCCTATGTGTATCTTTGCATGTCAGATGGGTCTCCTGATTACAGCACACCAATGGGTCTTAACTCTTTATCTAATTTGCCAGTCTATGGACACTTACACCCTCCCAAGACTAAACCAGGAAGAAGTTGAATCTCTGAATAGACCAATAACAAGGTCTGAAATTGAAGCAGCAATTAATAGCTACCAACCAAAAAAAGTCCTGGACTAGACAGGTTCACAGCTGAATTCCACCAGAGGTACAAAGAAGGGCTGGTACCATTCCTTCTGAAACTATTCCAAACAATACAAAAAGAGGAAACCCTCTATAACTCATACGATGAGACCAACATCATCCTGATGCCAAAACCTGGCAGAGACACAACTAAAAAAGAAAATTTCAGGCCAATATCCATGATGAACACTGATACAAAAATCCTCAATAAAGTACTGGCAAACCAAATGCAACAGCAAAGCATAAAGCTCATCCATCACAATCAAGTTGGCTCCATCCCTGGAATGCAAGGCTGGTTAAATATATGCAAATCTGCATATGTAATCCATCACATAAGCAGAACCAAAGACAAAAACAAAACATGATTATCTCAATAGATGCAGAGATTTGACAAAATCAACAAAGAGAATAAAATACCTAGGAATACAACTAACAAGTGATGTGAAGGACCTCTTCAAGGGGGACTACAAACCACTGCTCAAGGAAATAAGAGAGGACACAAACAGATGGAAAAACATTCCATACTCATGGTTAGGAAGAATCAATTTATAGCTTCAACGCTATCCCCATCAAGCTACCATTGACTTTCTTCACAGAATTGGAAAAAACCACCTTAAACTTCATATGGAACCAAAAAGCCCACATAACCAAGACAATCCTAAGGAAAAACAAAACAAAACAAAACAAAACAAAACAAACAAACAAACAAAAAAAACAACAGAAAAAGCAAGAACGAAAAACCACAAAGCTTGAGGCATCATGATACCTGACTTCAAACCATACTGCCAGGCTACAGTAATCAAAACAGCATGGTACTGGTACCAAAACAGAGATGTAGACCAATGGAACAGAACAGAGGCCTTATAAATAATGCCACACATCTACAACCATCTGATCTTTGACAAACTTGACAAAAGCAACGGGGAAAGGATTCCCTATTTAATAAATGATGTTGGGAAAACTAGCTAGCCAAATGTAGAAAGCTGAAACTGGATCCCTTCCTTACATCTTATACAAAAATTAACTCCAGATGAATTAAAAATTTAAACATAATACCTGACACCATAAAAACCCTAGATGAAAACCTAGGCACTACCATTCAGGACATAGGCATGGGCAAGAACTTCATGACTAAATCACCAAAAGCAATGGCCACAAAAACCAAAATAGACAAATGGGATCTAATTAAACTTAAGAGCTTCTGCACAGCAAAAGAAACTCTCATTAGAGTGAACCAGCAACCAACAGAATGGGAAAAAGTTTTTGCAATATACCCATCTGACAAAGGGCTAATAATATCCATAATCTACAAAGAACTTAAACAAATTTAAAAGAAAAAAAACAACAACCCCATCAAAAAATGGGCAAAGGATATGAACAGACACTTCTCAAAAGAAGACATTTATGCAGCCAACAAACATGAAAAAAAGCTCATCATCACTGGTCATTAGAGAAATGCAAATCAAAACCACATTGAGATACCATCTCATGCCAGTTAGAATGGCAATTATCAAAAAATCAGGAGAAAACAGATACTGGAGAGGATGTGGAGAAATAGGAACACTTCTACACTGTTGATAGGAGCGTAAACTAGTTCAACCATTGTGGAAGACAGTATGGCGATTCCTCAAGGATCTAGAACTAGAAATACCATTTGACCCAGCAAATGGGTATATACCCAAAGGATTATAAATATGTTTATTGTGGCACTGTTCACAATAGCAAAGACTTGAAACCAACTCAAATGCCCATCAGTGATAGACTGGATAAGGAAAATGTGGCACATATACACCGTGGAATACTATACAGCCATAAAAAAGTATGAGTTCATGTCCTTTGCAGGGACATGGATAAAGCTGGAAACCATCATTCTCAGCAAACTGACACAAGAACAGAAAACCAAACACCGCATTTTCTCACTCATAAGTGGGTGTTGAACAATGAGAACACATGGACACAGGGAGGGAAATATCACATATTGGGGCCTGTCAGGAGGTGGTGGGTGAGGGAAGGGTTAGCAGGTGGTGGGGGGATAGGAGAGGGATAGCATTGGGAGAAATACCTAATGTGGATGACAGGGTGATGGATGCAGCAAACCACCATGGCACGTGTATACCTATGTAACAAACCTGCACGTTCTGCACATGTACCGCAGAACCTAAAGTATAATTAAAAAAAAGAAAAATATTAAAAGAAAATAATGGCAATGAAGTGTAAGGTTTGTATCAAACATATGGTGGTAGGCAAAATTCTAAAAAATTTACCCAAGATTTCGTGCCCTAATCACCAGAACCATTGAATCTAATGATAATATCATTCCTGTGATTACGTTATATTCTACAGCACAGTTGAGTTTAAGATAGGGAGGTTATCTAGATGGACCTGACTAATTATATGAATCCTTTTAAACAGAGTTTTCTCTCTTTGTTAGCAGAAGGAGAAGGCAGATGTATTGAATGCTTAAGAAACATTGGGTGCCTTAATCTGGGTTTGTAGATAAAAGGGTTCAAGTATAAGACCAGAAAGTGGCTGCAATGACTGCAAAGTAACCCCTGGTCAAAAGTCAACTAGGGAATGGGAACTTGAGTTCTAAAACCATAAGGAACTATAGTCTGTTAATAAAAGAAGTCAGCTTGCAGCAAGACTCACACTCTAGATGAGAATACAGCTGGCTGATATCTTGATTTCAACATCGTGAGACCCTGAGCAGAAAATTCAGCAAGGTCATTCCAGACTTAGAGAAGTCTGAGATAATAAATGGATGTTATGTTAAGCCTCTAAGTTTACAGTAATTTATTATGCAGAAGACCAATGAGAAAACTGTCATAAATAGACAAGTAACATACATATGTAGAAGTAAAATGTATGACAAAAATAACACAGAGGGTGAAATGGGCAAAATAAAAGTTCACTGTTGAAGCAATCTTATGCTATATGTGAAGTGGTGTACTATCACTTCAAGGTAATCTGTGATATGTTAAAGATATGTACACTCTATGTACACTATAAACTGTAAAGCAAATACTAAAATAACAAATTATTATAGTTAATATTGCCAATAAAGGAGAAAAGGTAGAATCATAAAAATATTCAGTTAATTCAGAATAAGGTGGAAAATAAACAAGAGAACATAGATCATATGAGACAAATAGAAGGATCAAGATGATAAGTTTAAATCTAACCATTAATAGTTACAGTAGCTGTAAATGAACTGAACACCCCAATTAAAAGGCAGATATTTTCGCATTATATAATATACACTGGCTAAAAGAAATGCATCTTAAATATAAAGACACAAGAAGGTTAAACATGAAAGGATAGAAAAAATATATCATGTTGACAATAGTCAAAAGGAACTTGGAGTTGGCTATATTAATAATAGAAAAATTAGATTTCAGATTTTATCCTGAGATAAAGTAAGGTTACTTTATAATAATAATGATGTCAATTTACCAGAAGAAAAGAACATTCCTGAATGTTCATACCCTCAATAACAGAGCATCAAAATACTGGAAGCAAAAACTGATAGAACTGCAAGAAGATATAGACATATCCACAATTGTAATCAGATATTTCAGGATCATTCTCTCAACAATTGATAGAACAAGGAGACAGAAAATCAGTAAAAATACAATGAACTTGGACAAAACATTCAACCAAATGACTTAATTCATATTAAGAAGTGTTTATGCAGCGCTTCACCCAACAGAGCAGCATAGACATTTACTTTCAAATGCATATAGAACATTTACAGGATCATATTCTGGGCCACAAAACATGTCTCAATATATTTAAAAAGAACTGAGGTTTTACAAAGTCTGTTTTCTGGCGACAGTGAAATTAAATTAGAAATCAATAACAGAAGGATTTTCTTTTTTTGGAGTTACTCATATATTTCACAAATTAAAAAATTTTCAAAATATTTCAGCCAAGCAACAACAAAATAGATGATAATATAATAAACACTAGTGAACTCACCACCCTATTTCAAAAGGAAAAAAAAAAGACTTGTCAAATACAGTGGAAGCCCCTGCATTGCTTCTGAAATGCGGGTCCCTTCATCCTGTGCTCCCAGAAGTGACCATCATCCTGAACTCGGGGTGACCATCCCACGGTTGTTTTCTGGGTTCACCTTGCCTCCACAGGGCTTGCCATGGAGTTGGGTGAGACTCTGTGCCTCTCTGCCCATAATCCTTTCCCGTTAGACTCCTTTGGTGAGTTTCAGCCTTTGGTTACCTCTAAATGTCCACCGTTCCTCACACCGTTGCTGGAAAGTCCTGACGCCTGTCCTGTCACTGGCCTTGTGGTCTTGGTCGAGTCCCTACAGAAGGAATTTCTGGCAAATCCTCAAATGTTTGGAAACTAAATAAGATACTTCTAAATTGCCCATGGGATCAAAGAAATAGTCAAGAGGATCAACCTTGATGAGTCAGTGGGAAAAAATAAAAAAGAAAATAAGAGAGATCAAAAGGGAAATTAGAAAATATTATGAACTGAATGAAAATGAAATTACAGCATATGAAATCGGTGGGATGATGATAAATCAGAAATTATAAAAAATTTATAGCACTAATCAAAAAAATAAAAAAATTCTGTTTGGAAAGAGGAAATGAAACTGTGTTTATTCATAGACAATATAATCTTCCATAAAAAGAATCCAATGGAATCTATGAAAAGCTGTAAGAACTGAGTTAGCAAGATGGCAGGATACATTAGTATTCAAAAATCAGTTGTATTTGTATATACTAGCAATGAGCATCAGAAACTTAAATAAATCATTTAAAATAGCATCAAAAGTATGAAAATATCACTGTATTTGATAAAAAGCGAGCAAGATCTGTTTACTGAAATTAAAAAATATTACAGGGAAATATTCAACAATGTAGAGATAGACAATGGTTCGTATGTCAGTAGAGTCAATGTTGCTTTAAGGTTATTTCTCCCCAAATTGATCTAAATATTTAATGCAATCCCAATCAAAATTCCCACAGCCTTTTATATATGAATTGCCAGCTAATTTTAAAATTCAAATGAAAAATGCAAAAGATCTAAAATAACCAAAACAGCTTTATAAATTACATATAGACTTTATAAATTGCCGTAACTAAGACACGGACAAATGAATGAATGGACAAATAGACAAATGGATGAATATAATAAAGAGTCCAAAATTAGAAATATTTATAGATAACTGATTTTTTTTTGTTTGCAAAGATGCAAAAACAATTCAGTGGAGAAAGGATGGACTTTTCAACAACTGGTGCTGGAACAGTTGGATATTCATAAGCAAAATGAGAACTTTGATTTATAACTTGCACTATATATAAAACTTGGTTCAAAATGGACCATAGACCTAAATGTAAGAACTAAAGCTATAAAACTTTTAGAAAAAAACATAAGAGAAAATCTTTTTGACCCTAGATTAGGCAAAGATTTTTAAGATATCACACCCAGAGTTCAATCTATAAAAATACATTTATAAATCAGACTTAATCAAAATTTAAAGCCTTTCTTGAAAGACACTGTTAAGAGAACAAATAAGCCACAGTCTGGCAGAAAATATTTGCAATTCATAGCTGATAACAGATTTGTATCAAGAATATTAAAAGATCTCTAAAAATCCAACAATCAAAAAACACATACCCAATGAAAATTGGAAAGATTTCAACTGACAGTTCACCTAAGAAGATATATACAGAGCAAATAAGTATATGAAAAGATGTTTAACATCATTTGTTATTGAGAAATGCAAATTAAAGTAACTGATCGTAACAAGTGTTGGTGAGGATATGGATGGACTATAACTCTCTCATGCTGCTGATAGATATGTAAAGTGATGCAACCTCTATGGAAGACAGTAGGATAAGCTGAATAATGGTCCCTCAAAGAGGTTTACATCCTAATTCCTGGAGTGTCTGAATTTGTTATCTTATGTGGTAAAAGGAACTTTGCAGATGTGATTAAATGAAAAATTGTGAAAATCCAAGAGATTATCCTGAACGACTCACGTCACATCAGTGCAATCACAGGGGTCCTTAGAAGAGGGACACAGGAGAATCAGAGTCAGTAGAAGGAGATGTGAACACAGAAGCATGAGGTTAGAACGTCCTGAGGAGTGGGCCGTGATTCAAGGAAGGCAGGCAGGTTGGAAGTTAAGGAAAGCAAAAGGATTCGCCCCTGAAGCCTCCAGAAAGAACACAGGCTGGGTGACACCTTGATTTTAGACTTTTGACCTCTAGACCTGTAAGAGACAAACTGGTGTTGTTTTAAGCTGCTCAGTTTGTGGCAATTTGTCACAGCAATATTGGGACTGACAGATTCTTAAATTGTTACATATACATCTACGAGAGTATTCTAGTCCCTCTACTCCCAGATATTTATGTAAGAAAAATGATGGCATATGCCTATTCAAGAACTTATATATGAATGTTTGTAGCAGCTTCATTGGTGTAATTGCTCAAACCTGGAGACCAGCCAAATGTCACAGGTGAGTGGATAAAGAAATCACGATATATTCATACACTGGGATATTATCAAGCTATCAAAAAGAATGAATTAGTGAGAGACAATGTGGATTACTCAGAATTATTACACTAATTAAAGAAATTGGAGAAAAGGGTACAGTATAATTCCACTTTTTAAAATTCTGAAAAATGTAAACTGCAGTGACAGATCAGAATTTGCTTAGACATGGAGAACGGTGAGAGCACAGGAAAGACTGGAAGGGAAGGATTACAGATCATGAGGAAACATTTTAGGGGTGATGGATGTGCTCCTTGTCTTGATTGTGGTGACGCTTTTATAGGAATATACATCATTAAAGCTTATCAAATTGTATACTTAAAATATGTGAATTTATTGTATGTAAATTATACCTAAAACAAAAACAGTGACAAAGAGCACATATCTTTACAACAAAGGTTGTTATTAAGCTTAAATGAGCTGTTATGCGTATAACACTTGCTGAAATTCCTGACAGAGTAAGCATTCAATAAAGTCCAGCTGTTATTGTTTTTTAGTTCAGAAGAGGAAGTGCTAGAGCAGTAATTGTGAATTACTAATAGTCTTTTGAAAGAAATGTCAAGTCGAATTTCCTCACGGTAGATACGGGAACAAAATGAGGAACAGATATCAAATTCAGAATTTTATTAACTATAAGGCACAAAGATATGTTGCAATAGAGTGTGGCTTGATAATACACTTTCTGTTTTAGGGTGGGAGCTGTGAAATTCTTTCTTGCTTTTGGTATATAAAGTTTGCTTACTAAGTGGCAAAGGTTCTCTCATATTCTTGGACACAGTAAAGCTGCTTCAGTCAGATTGAACAGAATTAGTAGTCATCTCTGTCTTTCTAATCCACAGACCTGAAATTCATGGCCACATAGGCTATGTAGTTAATTAACCTCAAAACAATTTTGGAGATTCCTTACCTCAAGACACTTATTCTTCCCTGATGCAAAATATTTAGGTAATAATCAACAGGAAACAGTGACTTATGCCAAGAACATACTTGGGGAACTCCAGAAACTGTACGGGGAAGTGTCTAGGAGAGGTGAGGTTGGATTTGGCTGGGTTTGACAGGGTACTTTCATTTCCCATGGTTTCCACATGTTCTTTCCTGAGTGGAGTAGATTCTTCATCAACCAATAGATATTTGTGTCATCTTCCCTAGTTCTTGTTCTTGTTGGGGGTAGGAGTTGGGTACTGCTGTGTGGAAGGACAATTATTTCTTCCACATTGTGCCTACTCTGATATTTGTCTCTCACACGGCACTAATTAACTCCACACAGGTTGTATGCAATGATAGGCCATAGAAAGGTTTAGCAGCCACACTTGGTTTCTCCTACACAGCTAGTTTCACAGAACATTATCACTTTGAGAGCATATTACTCAATCAGCAAAATCCCAAAATATGATTGTTTGTAACTGAACAATTTATCATCTCAGTGAGGGTAAGCCTGTAAATCTTTAGTGTTCTTCAAGGTTGACTGAAAACCTTTCCCAATCTGACTTTGGAGATGCTGACTTTGTTAGTCAACTGCCACGTAAGTGACGAGTAAATGAAACTTGAAGTGGAGACATCAAGAATAGACACTTTCAAGAAGTTTGATGGTTGCAAAGGATACACGAAGGGTGGTACCTCATGGAGGAAGAATGGTTAAGGAAATTTGGTATGAGTGTGGGAAACCTGAATGTAATTGCAGGCTGAGAAATAATGCCAGAGAGGAAGAGATGAGTGTGATGACGGATGGAACACATTCTTGGAAGAGTTGGGAAGGGAGTGGACGATGTAGTAGCAGGACAGAAATGCCCTCCTCTGAAAAGGAGTAGAGTAGAAGATGGACTGCT
>CAUYLG010032822.1:0-103992 GCA_963573385.1 Cacajao melanocephalus
CACCGATGGTTCACCCCCCAATTTTTTTCACCAAAAAAAAAAATTTTTATTTTTTTTTTTAAAAAAAAAAACAAAAAAAAAAAAAAAAAAAAAAAAAAAAAAAAAAAAAAAAAAAAAAAAACCCACGTAACATAAATTGTACCATCTTAACCATTTCTAGTGCTAAGTATATTCACACTGTTGTGAAACAGCTCTCCAGGAATTTTTCATCTTGCAACTCTAAAACAGTCTACCCGTTAAACAGCAAATTCTCTTCTTTTCTCCTTGCCCCAGCCCTTGGCAAGTATCATTCTACTTTCCGGCTCTATATACTTGAGTACTCTAAGTATCTCATCTAGGTGGACTCATACAGTCTTTGTCTTTTTGTGATGGGCTTATTTCAGTTAGTGTAATGTCCAAGGGGTTCATCTGTGTTGTGGCATGTAACAAGATTCTCTCTCCTGACTTTTTTTTTTTTTTTTAAAGTCAGGGTCTCACAGTGTTTTGCCCAGGCTGGGGCACAGTGACACGATCATAGTTCACTGCAGCCTTGAATTCCTGAGCTCAAGCAATCCTCCAGCCTCAGCCTCCCAAATAGCTGGGATCACAGGTGCATACCACCATACCCAGCTACTCATTTTTTTTTTTTCCTTGAGATAGAATGTTGCTCTGTGCCCAGACTGGAGTGCAGGGGCACATGGCTCACTGCTGCCTCAACCAGGCTCAAGCAATCCTCCAACGTAGCTTCCTGAGTAGTTGGGACTACAGGTGCGCATCACCACACCTAGCTAATTTAAAAATAATTATTTGTAGAGACTGGTCTATAACTCCTGGACTCAAGCAATTCTCCCATCTCAACCTCCCAAAGTGCTGGGATTCCAAGCATGAGGCACCATGCCCAGGAGATTCCCTTCCCTTTTAAGGTTGAATAATATTTTGATGCATATAGCTACCACCTTTCTTCCCTTCATCCCATAATGGACACTTGACAATTTCATTAACTCTTCCTGCTGTAGTGATGCCTCTCCACTGGTCTTTCCAGCTCCAATCTCAGGAATCCTTAGACTCACCTCTTGATAACCCAAAGGAGGTATCTTCCTGAAATGATAGGTCACTGACCTGCTTAAAGCCTTTTAATCTTTAGACATTTGTGATTCCACAGTCAGCTCTACAGCACTCTCGTGGCCTGGCTATAGGTGGGTGCAAAAGTGATTGTCGTTTTACCGATGAAAGTAATGGCAAGGCCGAGTGCAGTGGCTCATGCCTATAATCCCAGCACTTTGGGAGGCTGAATTGAGCGGATCACCTGAGGTCAGGAGTTTGAGACCAACCTGGCCAACATGGTGAAACCCTGTCTCTACTGAAAATACAAAAATTAGCTGGGCGTGGTATCACATGCCTGTAATCCTAGCTACTTGGGAGGCTGAGGCAGGAGAAGTGTTTGAACCCAGGAGGCAGAGGTTGCAGTGAGCCGAGATAGCACCACTACACTCCAGGCTGGGTGACAGAGAGAGATTCCGCGTTCACCTTCACCCGCCCAGAAAAAGTAATGGCAAAAACCAAAATTATTTTTGCACCAACCTAATACTTTGTGGTGTCATTCTGCCTCTGTTTCAGTCACGTGGTTCATCTATTTCAGGCTCCGCCACCTGCATCCAACATTTACCACTTCCAAATACACTTGTACCTTCAAGTCTGTGCATATAGCTGGCGTCTGTGCCCAGAAATTCTGATTCCACTGAGTGTGACCTTTCTGGATCTACCTTTCTCTAGGCTAGCTTTTCTTTCTTTTTGGGGGGTGGGAGCATAGAGTTTGGCTCTGCCACCCAGGCTGGAGTGCAGTGGCACAATAATAGCTCTCTGCATCCTCAATCTTTTAGACTCAAGCAATTCTCCAGCCTCAGCCTCCCAAGCAACTGGGACTACAGGTGCGCCTCACCGCGCCCATCTGATTTTTTTGTGATTATTTTTTATAGAGATGGGGTCTCCCTATGTGGCTCAGGCTGATCTTGAACTTCTGGTCTCAAGTGATCCATCCGCCTTAGCCTCCCCAAGGGCTGAGATTACAGGCCAAAGTCTAAGCCATCCCTTCATCAAATGAAGAAGCGTCTTGGAGAGAGGTTAGCAACCTATTGCCAGGGAGGCAAATCCAGCTCCCTTTTATAGTAAGTATTTATTGGAACACAGCTATGCCCATTTGGTGAATTGCTTTGAAGTAGGAGCAGCCAGAAACAAACCTCTTGAACACCGAACTGGGAAGGAAGAGGTGATTTATTCGGCCTTGAGCAGCAGTGGCTTAGATGCCTAACAACCGAGCTCCCCAGCAAAGAAAATCCTTGCCCTTTTAAAGGCGTACAACTCTAGAAGTTACATTGAAATTACACTGAAAGGGTCCTGGACTTACAACTCTAGAATTCACAAAGTAGGCGTGGGGCACGTGACTTAGGTGGGGGTTTGGTCATGTTTAAGCAAAAACAATGCCTTCTAGAAAGACTCCTCCATATCATGCCTGCGATTTATAGGAGTGCAATTAAGCGTGGCGCCCGGGTCTGCCAGCCTTTACTTCTCTTATTGAAATGCAGTGTGGAAGTCTAGGAGGAAGCGCTCTTAGAAGCTTAAGAGGATAAAGGATCTCATTCCTCAGTTTGAACCAGGAGGCAGAGGTTGCAGTAAGCCAAAATAGCACCACTACACTCCAGCCTGGGAGACGGAGGGAGACTCTGTCCCCCCTGACCTCCACATAAAAAGTAATAGCAAAAACTGAAATGACTTTATTATTATTATCACTATTATTTTCCATGGCTGCTTTTACATAATACTTGAAAGCTCTTTAAAGAAAATATTTGCTGATCTGGGCACACTGGCTTGTCCCTGTAATCCCAGCATTTTGGGAGGCTGAGGCAGGGGGATTTGCTTGAGGCCAAGAATTCAAGAAAAATTGCCAACCTCTTTTCTAGGCTCTCTTGTGTTGAAATTCATCCTTAAAACTTCCTGCCTGTGGCCAGACATGATGGCTCATGGCTGTAATCCCAGCACTTTGGGAGGCTGAGGCAGGCGGATCACGAGGTCAAGAGATCAAAACCATCCTGACCAACATGGTGAAACCGCGTCTCTACTAAAAAATACAAAAATTAGCCGGGTGTGGTGGTGCATGCCTGTAGTCCCAGCTACTCAGGAAGCTGAGGCGGAAGAATCACTTGAACCAGGAGGCAGAGGTTGCAGTGAGCTGAGATTGTGCCACTGCACTCCAGCCTGGTGTCAGAGTGAGGCACCGTCAAAAAAAGGAAAAGAAAAAAACCCCCAAAACTTCCTGTCTGTGACCCTCTATAAGTAATTCAACTCTGTAGCTCATCTAAAAGGGGGATAATAGTAACAACCAACTTCACAACTTTATTGTGAAGACTGAGATAATTCATACAAAGCCCTTGGCGTACAGATGCCAGGATGGCCACAGGGGCAACAGAAGTGTCTATATTGGCTGGGCGCTGCAGCTCACGCCTGTAATTCCAGCACTTTGGGAGGCTGAGGCGAGCAGATTGCCTTAGGCCGGGAGCTCGAGACCAGCCTGACCAACATGGAGAAACCCCGTCTCTACTAAAACTACGAAATTAGCCAGTTGTGGTGGTGTATGCCTGTAATCCCAGCTATTCGGGAGGCTGAGACAGGAGAATCACTAGAACCCAGGAGTCAGAGGTTGCGGTGAGCCACAATTGCACCACTGCACTCCAGCCTGGGCAACAAGAGCAAAACTCCATCTCAAAAAAGAAACAAAAAGTGTCTATGTCAAATTGGCAGACCCAGTGCAATCCTCAGTGGCAGCTGCAGCCCAGATGTCTCTTCTCTCGAAGGCAAGGTGGCAAGTGCTAAAAGTGTGGGCTTTGGAGTTTAAAACTTACGGGTCCCTATTCCAGATCACACCTATTTCTAACTTGAACTTGGGACCTTGATTTTCTATGTGGAATGAGGAAAATAATACATGCCCTTCAGGTTTATTGTGAGGACTATAAGCAGTAAGCATTTAATTTAATTTAATTTTTTGAGACAGAGTCTTGCTCTGTCGCCCAGGCTACAGTGCAGTGGCACAATCTTACCTCACTGCAACCTCCACCTCCTGGGTTCAAGCGATTCTCCTGCCTCAGCCTCCAGAGTAGCTGGGATTACAGGTGCCTGCCACCTTGCCCAACTAATTTTTGTATTTTTAGTAGAGATGGGGTTTCACCATGTTGGCCAGGCTGGTCTTGAACTCCTGACCTCAACTGATCTGCCGGCCTCAGCCTCTCAAAGTACTGGGATTACAGGCATGAGCCACTGCACCCGGCCAGCAGTAAGCATTTTAAAGATGATGTATGGGTTTAAAACACACTGCACACAACAGCAGGAAACAGACCCTCAGGAAAGGGCAATTTCCTCTCTCCTTTGCACCAGTCTATTTTCTAAGGATGAACTACACGATTCACAGCCCTCATGGTTTGCATTGCTCTAATAATTTTACAACACCCTTCTGCCTGCAGGATCATCGTGAAGGGCCCTCCTGGACTGAGAGAACACCCTCTCCTTTCTCTGGGTCCTCATGCAGTCTCACTCTCCCTCTCTAAGGCAATGATCTCATAATGACTGTCTTCTATATTGACTGAGAGATCTTCTCTCGCTTTTCCCGTCCTCAGAATTACTATTGGCCTCTAGGGGGAGCTCAAGACCTCATCATCTTGCAGGCCTGGGTCAAAAACGGGAGTCAACCTCAGACATTCAGTAAATATCTGCGGAGTGAAGGGAGAGATGACTGAAGGGTTGGATGTCAAGAATCAGGATAAACGTTGGCGTCTGAAAGCTTTTTCTCCGTTAACATTTTATGCTTTTGGATTCTGTCCTCTTTGCTTCGTGTTTGGCTCTGGGGTACTAAGGCCATCTTCTACCTGGGTAGAAACAAACAGACCTGCCACCCTCTCACCATTTCTCTTTAGAAAGCCAGGTGCCCAGTAAAGTGAGGCCCAGGGGCAAAGAAGAGCTTGGTGTGGGCACTTTGGCCAGTTGTTCCAGGCCTTCTAGAGAAATAGTTTCACCCTGGAAGTATTTTCCTTCATGTCTTTAAAAGTTGTATTTTTGGCCGGGCGTGGTGGCTCACACCTGTAATCCTAGCACTTTGGGAGGCTTAAGTGGGTGGATCACAAGGTCACGAGTTCAAGACCAGCCTGGCCAACATAGTGAAAACCCATCTCTACTAAAAATACAAAAATTAGCCAGGTACAGTGGTGTGTGCCTGTAATCCCAGCTACTCGGGAGGCTGAGGCAGGAGAATCGCTGGAACCCGGGAGGCAGGGGTTGCAGTGAGCTGAGATCATGCCCTACACACCAGCCTGGGTAAGACAGTGAGACTTTGTCTCCAAAAAAAATCGTATTTTTATTTTTTAGACAGGTTCTGTTGCCCAGGCTGGTGCAGTGGTGTAATCACAGCCCACCGCAGCCTTGAACTCCTGGGCTCAAGGGATCCTTCCCATCAGCCTCCTGAGTAGCTGGTATTATAGGTGCATGCCACCACATGGAGCTAATTTTTAAATTTTTTGTAGATATCTGGGCACAGTGGCTCACGCCTATCATCTCAGCACTTTGGGAGGCCAAAGTGGGCAGATCACTTGAGGTCAGGAGTTCGAGACCAGCCTGGCCAATATGGTGAAACCCTGTCTCTACTAAAATTTTTTTTTTTAATTAGCTGGATGTAGTGGTGTCTATAATTCCAGCTACTCAGGAGGCTGAGGCAGCAGAATCGCTTGATCCCAGGAGGCAGAGGTTGAAGTGAGCTGTGATCATACCACTGCACTTTGGCCTGGGTGACAGAGCAATACCTTATCTCAAAAAAAAAAAAATATATATATATATATATATGTATGTATGTAGAGGTGGGGTCTTGCTGTGTTGCCCAGGCTGGACTTGAACTTCTGGCCTCAAACTCCCGGCCTCAAGTGATCCTCCCGCTTTGGCCTCCCTAAGTACTGGGATTACAGGCTTCATTTGTCATTGCCTTGGATTATCCCAGAGTGATGAGGTCTTGTGACTCCAGAATTGGAGTCCTTTGGGAAAGAGGCAACATTGGCTACTGAGCCTTGGTTCTTTGTTCACATCCTGGCGACAAATAAAATCTCTGACTCAGCTTATTTGGTGGCTGTGCTACTGCTTGAGAATGGAAGTCTCAAATAGCAATAAAATGTTACTTTGCCTGTTTCTCTGTTCCCTGAAAATGACTTAAGCCTTGTGTGTGCTGGGTCAAGGATTTTGGAAACTGAATCTTAGCTTACTCGTATAGATACATATTTTTTTTCTCTCTCTCTTGCATGGAAGAAGGATTGGATCATTTTCAGGAAAACTTCAGAGAAACTGTCTCAAAGGGAATTAAGTTTTGAGAATAAAGGAAGGGGGTTCCAAGTATAATAGATTGTATGGAAGCGAGATCCCACTACCTGGGAATGTCATGTACAAAGGTAAACAGGTGGGACAAAGCACAGGACATGGTATGTTGATGTCAGAGATGGCTGAGTCTTAGGATGTAAGGAAGGAGTGATGAGAGATAAGGCTAGAAGTCGGTAAGTTTCATGTAGTAGCAGACTCAGGGCCCGGCGCAGTGGCTGAAGTCTGAAATCCCCAGCACTTTGGGAGGCCGAGATGGGTGGATCACCTGAGGTTGGGGGTTCGAGACCAGCCTGAACAACATGGAGAAACCTTGTCTCTACTAAAAATACAAAATTAGCCAGGCGTGGTGGCACTTGCCCATAATATCAGCTACTCTGGAGGCTGAGGCAGGAGAATCGCTTGAACCCAGGAGGTGGAGGTTGCGGTGAGCCAAGATTGCACCATTACACTACAGCCTGGGCAACACGAGAAAAACTCCATTTCAAAAAAAACAAAATCAGCAGGCCCAGGATTCATTCTTCTAACAAGTAATTTTTTTCAGCATCTGTTCTGTCACCTGTCCCAAGGGCTGTGGGTGTGTGGATAAGAAGACTCCTTTTTTGTTGTTGTTTTTTGCTTCAAGGAGTGTATGTAAATTCCCCCTGGAAAATCTATCCAATGGTACTGGGAGTTAATAGAGAAAATGTCCTGCAAAATGGTCACATGATCAGAGCTGTGTTTTCTGTTTGTTTGTTTGTTTGTTTGGAGATAGAGTCTTGCTCTGTAGCCCAGGATGGAGCACAGTAGTGCAATCTTGGCTCACTGAAAGCTCCGCCCCCCGGGTTCAAGCGATTCTCCTGCCTGAGCCTCCTGAGTAGCTGGGATTACAGACATGCACCAACATACCCAGCTCATTTTTGTATTTTTAGTAGAGATAGGGTTTCTCCATGTTGGCCAGCCTGGTCTGGATCTCCCAGCCTCAAGTGATCTGCCCACCTCGACCTCCCAAAGAGCTGGGATTACAGATGTGAGCCACCGCACCCGGCCCAGAGCTGTGTTTTAGAAGTGTTACTGATACTGATGTGGAGGATGGACTGCAGGCAGGAGACCTTAAAAGTGGGAAGGCCATTAGAGAGCCTGCAATGACACCATGAACAGAGTATTTTTCTGGGCATGGTGGCTCATGACTGTAATCCCAGCACTTTGGGAGGCTTAATCAGGAGGATCGCTTGGGCCTAGAAATTCAAGACCTCCCTGGGCAGCATAGTGAGACCTTGTCTCTATTAAAAAAATAACAGGCCGGGTGCCGTGGCTCATGCCTGTAATCCCAGCATTTTGGGAGGCTGAGACAGGCAGACCACTTGAGGTCGGGAGATCAAGACCATCCTGGCCAACATGGTGATACCCCATCTCTATTAAAAATATAAAAAATTAGCCAGGCATGGTGGTGGACGCCTGTAATCCCAGCCACTTGGGAGGCTGAGGCAGAAGAATCGCTTGAACCTAGGAGGCGGAGGTTGCAGTGAGCCGAGATCGCACCTGCACTCCAGCCCAGGTGACAGTATGAGCCTCCATCTCAATAATAATGATAATACTTGAGGCAGATAGGGAGGAACAAAACCAGGGGACAGAATTGGAAGTTGCTTCAGAGTTGGATTTCAGAAATACATTGGGAAGAACTTGATAATATTTTATAATCAGTTGGATGCTGGAGGTCAGGGATAAAGGAATGGTCAAAGTGAGGAAGGTCTCGAGTCGTAAGGAAGAGATATATGACACAATGTACTAAGATAGGTGATGCAGAAGGGAAAGTAAGTATTCAGGGGAAAGGAGAAGGAGGGTTTGGAAATGCTGAATTAGCTGTGCCTGGCGTTCTTACAGAAATATGTCTGGTAGACAGCTGGATGTTGTCAGATGTTCAAGATCCTCTCGGGCAGGGTTCAAGATACAGATTTATAAGTCATAAGGGAATTTCTCCAAGCAGGGTAAGGAGGAGGAGCTTGAAATGACAACACAGTAAACAGCACTCAGAAACAAAGAAAGAAGACTGTGGGTTGGGCGGGGGGCGGAAATGAGAGAAGAGAAACTTTAGTGAGAGAGTGGTGAGGCCGGGCACAGGGGCTCTCGCCTGTAATCCCAGCACTTTGGAAGGCTGAGGTGGGAGGATCACTTGAGCCACTAAGTTGGAGACCAGCCTGGGCAACATAGTGAGACCCTGTCTCTACAAAAAATGTATCTGATGTGGTCATGTGCACCTGTGGTCCTAGCTACTCGGGAGGCTGTGTCAGGAGAATCACTTGAGTCCAGGAGTTCAAGGCTGCAGGTAACTATGACTGTGTCACTGCACTCCAGCCTTAGTGACACAGCAAGACTCTGCTTCAAAAGGAAAAGAGATGAAAGAAAGAAAAAAAAAAGAAAGAAGGAAAGAAGGAAGAAGAGGGAAGGGAAGGGAAGGGAAAGGGGAAGGAAGAGGGAAGGAGGGAGGAAGGAGGGAAGGAGGGAGGGAGGAGGGAGGGAAAGAAGGAAAGAAGGGAAAGAAAGAAAAGAGAGAAAGAGGAAGGAAGGGAGGGAGGGGGGAGGGGAGGGAAGGGAGGAGGAAGGGAGGGAAAGGGAAGGAAATAAGGAGTGGTGAAAAGTAACAAAATCCTTGGAGAGATCTAATCTACAGACAGTGAGAAAGCATATTGGTGGCTAAGGCAGGCCATGTCATTGTTGAGATAAAGACCATGGCCACAGACTGAGGGATAGAAAACAGTAATTCAGAGAATGCTATTAAGAAGCTAGCTGATGGTGGGAAGTAACCTTTAGGCTAATGGCTTGCAAGACAAGAAGGACTGAGAATAAGAACTTTTTAAAAATAAAAAGTAGCTCGGTGTGGTGGCTCATGCCTGTAATCCTAACACCAGAGGAGACCAAGACCAATGGATCCCTTGAGCCCAGGAGTTTGAGACTGGCCTGGGCAACATGATGAAACCCTGTCTCTATAAAACATACAAAAACTAGCCAGGCATGGTGGCACACACCTGTGGTCCCAGCTACTCAGGAGGCTGAGGTGGCAGGATCACTTGAGCTTGGGAGGTTGAGGTTGCAGTGAGCTGAATTCGTGCCACTGCACTCCAGCCCAGGCAACAGAGTGAGACCCTGTCTCAAAAAAAAAAAATTAAGTGACTTGTCTTACTGTTGACCTTCCCAGTGCCATCAGGTGGAATTTTGACAAAAACATTGTTTTTCTTGGGTAAATCTGCTCGAATGCTGGCAGTAAGTGGAGTAAGCATCTCAATATACAGCTCCCTTTCCTGTCTGCCTAATGTATTGTGTTATGACATGTGAATATCTGTGAACATTGAAATATTTAGAGTGTTGGGTACTCTCTGAAAAAAATTATGCAGAGAAATGGCCTTTCTCACTTAAGAAAATCAATGCAGGTGAAAACCCTGCTTCTCATTTTTTTTTTAATTTTAGGCTACGGTGCAGTGGTGTGATCATAGTTCACTGCAGCCTTGAACCCCTGGGCTCAAGTGATCCTACTGCCTCAGCCTCCTTAGTAGCTAGGACTACAAACACATGCCATGATGCCCTGCTCATTTTAATTTTTGTACAGATGGGATCTTGCTATGTTGCCCAGGCTGGTCTCAACATCCTGGGCTCAAATAATCCTCTCGCCTCTGCCTCCCCAAGTGCTGAGACTACAGGTGTAAGCCATCACATCTGGCCCAAACTCTGCTTCTGGACTTTCGTGGCCGCCAAAGGCTCTGCCTCTTACTAGTCATGTGACAATGGGCTAGCTACTCATTCTCTCTTGAGTCTCAGTATCATTATTTATAAAACAGCAATAATACCACATTACAAGGATGTTTCTGGAGACATGCATTCTGCCCCATTAATTTTCTTGGAGCCTGGCAGAGATAGGCACTCAATAAATGTTAGCTCCCTCTTCCCCACCCACTACCTGCATTTGATTACCAAGCATTTGATTACTTTGGCCTGAGCCAACTCCCTTAACAAATGTTTCCACCTTAGATTAAAATTAATTCAAAGACAGGGACGGGCAACACATCCTGTAAGGGACTAAGAAAATGGTATTAATTTTGTAAATTAATAAATATGCAAATGGCAGCTTTGCGTGGAATAGGCTATAGAAGCAGGAGTTAAACTGTGCTGTAAATTATGCAGTGCCATATGGAGCAGATACCCTTGACTTCACATGCAAGGCAGAGAAAGCAGAAGCAGCCCTTGCTGGAATGGCTTCTGAGAGAGAGTGACATGTTTGTCCAAAGGCAAGCTCGGTGCTGAGTCACACAGCTGATTCTGGACTGGAAGTGGGAGCCCCATGGCGAACAGGCTGCTACCCAGCTATTGCTGAGGATAATCTGGGAAAGAATACTTGGCAGTCACCAAGAAGATGGTCACCCAGCAGCTCACAGGAGACAGTCGTTTGTGCACTGATCATACCGCTCAGGGCAGGTGGCAGGATGGGAGGACTCTCTTGGGTTTCCAGAGCCTGAGCTGGTATCGCCACCATTCCAGCTTCAAGGCAGGTGCAACTGGCCTGGGGAAATGTGAGTTGCTGCTAGATTGATACATCAATCATTAAGAAACAAATAGTCTAAGAACGGTCCAGGTGTTCTGCATTTTGCTAAATAGATGCTGGAGGGCAGCGGTTTCTTGTTATGATTATTCAGCAGTATCACCCAGGGAACTTTTTAAAAATAGATTCCTGGGCTCCTGCCTCTGGAATGCTCATGCGGCAGGTCTGGGCTGGGATCTGGGAACCTGTTTTCTTTTCTTTTTTTGAGACAGGATCTCACTCTATCATCCAGGCTGAAGTGCAGTGGTGTGATCATAGCTCACTGCAGCCTCAACATCCTGGGCTCAAGCAATCCTCCCACCTCAGCCTCCCGAGCAGCAGAAACTACAGGTGCATACTACCACCATGCCTGGCTAATTTTTGTATATTTTTGTAGAGACAAGTCTTCCTGTTTCCCAGGGTGGTCTTGAACTTCTGGCCTGAAGCCACTCTCCTGCCTTGGCCTCCCAAAGTGCTGGGAGCCACTGGTATTTTCAGTGTGGCCTCCCCCTCACACTTCTGCAATGCTCCCATAAGAAACTGGTCTGGCCAACTGTATTAATCCATTCTCACATTCCTAAACAGAAATACTTGAGACTGGGTAATGTATAAACAAAAGAGGTGTAATTGGCCCATGGTTCTGCAGGCTGTACAGGAGGCATGGTGCCGGTATCTGCTCAGCTTCTGGGAAGGCCTCAGGAAACTTACAATCATGGCGGAAGGCAAAAGATAAGTAGATATTTCACATGGCTGAAGTAGGGAGCAAGAGAGAGAGAGAGGAGATGCTATACACTTTTTAAACAACCAGATCTCATGAGAACTCTGTCGTAAGAACAGCACCAAAGGGCTGGTGTTAAACCATTCAAGGAGGATCACCGCCATGATCCACTCACCTCCCACCAGGCCCCATCTCCAACACTGAAGATTACAATTCCATTTGAGATTCAGGCAGGGACACAGATCCAAACCATATCACTGGGACTTACATACTTGCCATGATGGAAAACACCCATTCATAAAAGCACACAGGAAACAACACCTGTGTAACTGTGGCGCTTACCATACAAACTCGACACTGCTGTAAGAGGATGGGCTTTGCAGTTTTGTTTTGTTTTGCTTGGTTTTGTTTCGTTTCGTTTGTTTTTTTGAGACAAAGTCTTGTCGCCCAGGCTGGAGTGCAATGCGTGATCTTGGCTCACTGCAACCTCCACCTCCCAGGTTTTCAAGCGATTCTCCTGCCTCAGCCTCCTGAGTAGCTGGGATTACAGGTGTGACACCACGCCCATCTAATTTTTGTATTTTTAGTAGAAATGGGGTTTCATCATGTTGGCCGGGCTGGTCTTGAACGCCTGACCTCATGATCCATCCTCCTCCTGGGTCTCTTCCCAAAGTGCTGGGATTACAGGCGTGAGCCTCCGCACCTGGCCGGGCTTTGCAGTTTTTATGACGTGCCGATAAATCCCACTTGCTTCATGTTCGATGATGTAACCCTGGACAATCCCTCAAGTCCCAGTATCTTTAAATGTAAAATGATTAAAAAAGATACGATCTCCCAGAGCAGCTAAGAGGGTTAAAGGAGGAAACACATTTTATTTTGTGGTTCTTTTTTTTTTTTTTGAGAGGGAGTCTCATTCTGTCACCCCAGCTGGAGTGCAATGGTGCAATCTCGGCTCACTGCAACTTCCACCTCCCAGTCCCAGTGATTCTCCTGCTTCAGCCTCCCAAGTCGCTGGGATTACAGGTGTCTGCCACCACACCCTGCTAAGTTTTGCATTTTTAGTAGAGACAGGGTTTCACCATGTTGGTCAGGCTGGTCTCGAATTCCTGGCCCCAGGTGATCTACCCACCTCAGCCTCCCAAAGTGCCGGGATTACAGGTGTACGCCACCATGCCCAGATGATGAAACACATTTAAAGGCAGAAGGGGTTTAAGGAGGTAATGAGGTGTTTTAAGTAATTAGGCAATTAAGACTATGTCCTGAGCCCAGTCTGCCTCTATAAAGCAGCCACTGAATCCACGCGGCCACTGTTTTATCCTCTGAGCCAACTCTCTTCTACTTGGCAGGGCTTCATATCCTCTCTAAAGCCTGCGACCCTGCCCCTCTGCACCTCATTTCCAGGCTAAACATTTCCATGGATCCGTGAGAGCTGGCTGTGTTTGCCATCCCTGGAGATATCTCATTTTACAGCTGGGCAAACCCCAGCATGTACAGTTCATGCCTTTGAAAAGTCGTGCCGTTACTGAAATGTCTGGGCAGCAGGTGGCAAAATGCTGTTGTTATCAGAACCACATAGATAATCACGCCCTGCTACTGATCATTCTCCATCTCGTTCGCATTTTGTGATTTACAAGGGCCTTGCACGTCCATTACCCTGCTCAGCCCTTCCAGCAACCCAAGGTGAAGTGACTGAGTATGGAGATGCCGACGCCATGCCCTTGGACGGCAAGCTGTCCTTTTCAAAGCACTTCTACACCCATTATCTCACTGGATCTCTCTCACACCCTCGGGAGCTGGAAACTGCAGGAATGGTCAGAAGAAGACACCAGGAAACAGAGAGGGCACTTGACTTGCTGGCAAAGATCCCATAGAGTCAGTGACTACATCCAGGCCTAGACTCAGAGGCAGGCTCCCGTAACACCGTGTGCGGATCCTCAACATCAAATCCACCACTCCCCCAACATCACTCCTTTTCCAAACAAGTGGACTTTTTTTTTCTTTTTTTGAGACAGGGTCTCACTCTGTCACCCAGACTAGGGTACAATGGCATGATCACGGCTCACTGCAGCCTTGACCTTTCCTGGTTCAAGTGATCCTCCTGCCTCAGCCTCCCAAATAGCTGAGACTACAGGCATGCACCACCACAGCAGGCTATTTTTTTTTCTTTTCTCCTTTTTATTTTTTTGAGCCGGAGACCAGCTCTGTTGCCAGTCTGGAGTGCAGTGGTGTGATCTCAGCTCACTGCAACCTCCGCCTCCCTGGTTCAAGAGATTCTCATGCCTCAGCCTTTTGAGTAGCTGGGATTACAGGCAGGCACCACCATGCACAGCCAATTTTTTGTATTTTTAGTAGAGATGGGGTTTCACCATGTTGGTCAGGCTGGTCTCGAACTCCTGACCTCAGGTGATCCACCTGCCTCAGCCTCCCAAAGTTCTGGGATTACAGGCATGAGCCTCTGCGCCTGGCCACATTCTTTAAGTGTTATAAAATACACACTTATTATTGACTATAGTCACCCTATTGTGCTATCAAATACTAGGTCTTCTTTATTCTTTCTATTTTTTTGGTAACCATTAACTATTTCCTCTTGCCCCCAACCAAACTTATTCTTGGAAGCTTCATCCTACAATATATAAAAATGTACCCATAACCCACAATAAACACACACGCATGCGCGCGCACACACACACACACACACACGTGATATGTATGTAGGGCAGTGGGTTTCAGTTGGTTTGTCAACATAAGATCTGTAAACAAGGGCCAGGCACGGTGGCTCACGCCTGTAATCCCAACACTTTGGGAGGCTGAGGAGGGTGGATCACCTGAGATGAGGAGTTCAAGACCAGCCTGACCAACATGGAGAAACCCCATCTCTACTAAAAATAGCCGGGCGCAGTGTGTATGCCTGTAATCCCAGCGACTCAGGAGGCTGAGGCAGGAAAATCACTTGAACCAGGGAGGTGGAGGTTGTGGTGAGCCGAGATCGTGCCATTGCACTCCAGCCTGGGCAACAAGAGCGAAATTCTGTCTCTAAAAAACAATCTGTAAACATTTAATTAGACATGTCAAACATTCATGTTTGGCTTTGTAGTTTTCTTCTTGTACTTTGGGACCATCTGGGAACCTCTGTCTCGGGTGCGGCTATGAGGCTCTACAGGGGTCTTTGTTTTCTACCAAAGCATTCTGCTGAAATGCTTCTCAACATGGGCCTCTGTGTGCCTTTCCATATGCTTAAAGCGATAGCTTAGGATGTCTGTGCAAGGGACATAGCTCCTCGGGTACTTTCCTCCTTCATATATCTGTGTGCCTGAGGCTAGAGTCTCCTCCTGAGCTGCTCCCATCTGCATCAGCAGATGAAGGGGCCTGGGGCATGGCTGTCTCTGAGCTCCTCCTTCATCATCACCCTGGTGAAGGCATGCATCTCTCTCGGATGTTAGATTCTTTGTTTTGGGAATCTCAGACCTTCCACTTTCTCATTTTAGCAAAATATCATGTAAGAGAATTCTCTCTCTCTCACTCTCTTGTTTTTTTTTAGAGATGGGATCTTGCCATGTTGCCCAGGCTGGTCTCAAACTCCTGGACTCAAGCAGTCTGCCTGCCTTGGTGATATAGGGAAGTCTTGAGAAAGATGCTAACAAGTGTGGGAAGTCTTTTCCTTTTATTTTTAGGTGTCTTTTTTGTTCTTAATAATCTCAATAAGACATATTTGTGTCCTTATACACAGGGACACAAATACATCTTCACCCTCTCCCTTCCCAACACACAAATTAAGAGGTTTGTTTTATAAATGGGGAATAGTAGATACTGGAGACTAAAAAAAAATGGGAGGGTGTCAGGGGGAGTAAGCATTGAAACATTACTTATTATATATTTGTAGTGTTTGGGTACTATTACTAACAGTACCCAAATTACTATTTTGGCAATGGCTGCAAGAAAAATCCAGACTTCATCACTATGTAACAGATGCATGTAAGAAACCTGCACTTATATCCTCTAAATATATAAACATTTTTAAAAATTACTATATGTCCCATGAATATGTACAATTACTATTTTTCAATTAAAAAATAAAATATATAGGCTGGGAGTGGTGGCTCAGGTCTGCAATCCCAGCACTTTGGGAGGCCAACATGGGTGGATCACTTTGATGTCAGGAGTTCAAGACCAGCCTGACCAACATGGTGAAACCCCGTCTCTACTACAAATATAAAAGTTAACCAGGCGTGGTGGCTCCCAACTGTAGTCTCAGCTACTTGGTAGGCTGAGGCAGGAGAATTGATTGAACCCAGGAGGCGGAGGTTGCAGTGAGCTGAGATTGCACCACTGCACTCCAGTCTGGGCGATAAAGCAAGACTCCGTCTACAAAAAAAGAAGAAAATAACAGACAAAAAATACTTCCCCCAAAGAGTTTTGTTTTATAAAATGACAGTTTTGATCTTGGATTCTATTTACATTTTTCTTGAAACAATCTAATTTGCCTCAAGGCAATGTAGATGACTTTGACTATTGCAAGGTGTATACAACGAAAGGTATGAGAAATGAAGCAGAAAAAATGAGAGTTATAGAGTGAACTATGTACCCCTGCACCAACATTCAAATATTAAAGGCTTAGCCTGGAATGTGATTGTATTTGGAGATAAGATCTTCAAAGGGGTAATTACATTTACAGGAGGTCATAAGGGTGGAGCTCTAATCCAATAGACCTAGTGTCCTTATAAGAAGAAAATGAAGGCCGGGCACAGTGGCTCACATCTGTAATCCCAGCACTTTGGGAGGCTGGGGCAGGTGGATCACCTGAGGTCAGGAGTTCGAGACCAGCCTGGCCAACATGGTGAAATCCCATCTCTACTAAAAATACAAAAATTATCTGGGCATGGTGGCACATGTCTGTCATCTCAGCTACCCGGGAGACTGAGGCAGGAGAATCACTTGAGGTTTCAGTGAGCTGAGATTGCACCACTGCATTCCAGCCTGGGCAACAGATCGAAACTCCATTTCAAAAAAAAAAGAAGAGACACCAGGGCATGCACACAGAGAAAGGCCCATCTGAGGACAGTCTGTAAGCCGAAGAAACAGGTCTTGGGAAAAAGCAACTCTACTTGCATCTTGATTTCAGACTTCTACACTTCAGAGCTGGGAGAAATACGTTTCTGTTGGGTAAACCACCCAGCATGTGGTATTTTGTTATGGCTGTCCTAGCAGAGTAATACAATGAGTATTTTGAGATTTGTAATCTCACTCTGTGGTAGTATGTGTTCAATATGCAACTTACCTGATGCTGAGAGAAGTTCACTAAAATAGTTTTAAAAAATTAGGGCCTTGTGGTGGCTCACATCTTAAACCCAGAGCTTTGGAAGGCTGAGGCAGGAGGATTGCTTGAGCCCAGCTGGGAGTTTGAGACCAGCCTGGACAACATAGTGAGATCTTGTCTCTACCAAAATACAATCAAATTAGCCAGATGTAGTGACACATACCTGTAGTCCCAGCTACTCAGGAGGCTGATGTGAGAGGACTGCTCAAACCCAGGAGGCAGTCAGTTGTGGTGGCATGCCACTGCACTCCAGCCTGGGCAACAGAGCAAGGCTCTGTCTCAATCAATCAATCAAGAGATCAACAGAGAGACATATTTCCAAGAATGATTAGGACCAGCTGAACAGCTCAGAAGCAGCCTCCTCTAAACTCTTGCCCTCCTAATAGCTACACAGCTCCCTGGGGTTTTCTGATCTGTATATCTCACCTGTGTGTCTGGATCTGCTGGGTGCGTGTTCCTGGTGCTGGTGGGTTGCAGCGTTTGTGTCTTCTGCTGTGATGGAGTGATTTGGGAGCTACAGAATGCTCACGTGTCATTGATTTGTCATTTGAAAGTGAAATCTCAGACCTGGATGGTGGCCAGGAGTTGGGGATGGCTCTCCCCTCTTCTACCTTTCGGTTTATGTACCTGTGTATTGACTGGTAAGCTGCAGTGCTCCCTGATGCATTTCACAAATAATCCAGCAAATCCTTGAGATTTATCTTAACGATTGATTAGAAAAGTCAATGTTGTACATGAAGGATTAAAAAAGGAAATATTTGGAATCTGCTTAAGTATCTGTTATCGCAAACACAGTCTAGACTCCTCCAAATTTAAATGCCACAGACAAGAAGGGAAGGAAAATTTCTTTTTATACATTGCATAAATATAATGTAATATATTGCATTATATAATGCTCTATATAATGGAAAGAACATGAACTGCCCCCAAAAGACATTAATCCTACCAATATCTATCTATTGATCAATGGTGTGACCTTGGTCAATTTGTTTAATCTTCTCAAACCCTAGCTTACTTATTTTTTTATTATGCTTAAAAGAAAAATGCATATGGCTTCACAATTTTTCAAGGATCTAGAAATAGAAATACCATTTGACCCAGCAATCCCATTACTGGGTATATACCCAAAGGATTATAAATCATCCTGCTATAAAGACACACACACAAGTATGTTTATTGCAGCAGTATTTACAATAGCAAAGACTTGGAACCAACCCAAATGCCTATCAATTATAGACTGGATAAAGAAAATGTGGCACATATACACCATGGAATACTATGCAGCCATAAAAAATAATGAGTTCATGTTCTTTGCAGGAATACAGATGAAGCTGGAAATCATCTTTCTCAGCAAACTAACACAGGAACAGAAAACCAAACACCGCATGTTCTCACGCAGAGGTGGGAGTTGAACAGAGAGAACACATGGACACAGGGAGGGGAGCATCACACAGTGGGGCCGCTCATGGGGTGGGGGGAAAGGAGAGGGAGAGCATTAGGATAAATACCTAAAGCATGAGGGGCTTAGAACCTAGATGACGGGTTGATAGGTGAAGCAAACCACCATGGTGCATGTATACCTATGTAACAAACCTGCATGTTCAACCCACGTACCCCGGAACTTAAAGTAAAATAATAGAAAAAAGTGCATAACATAAAATCTATCTTAACCATCGTTAAGTTTACAGTCACATTAACTATCAGCATGGTATTATGCAAAAATCCCTGGAATTTTTTTGTCCTGCAAAACTGAAACTCTACACTCACTGAACAACTCTTTTCTTCTCTCCTCCTCTCTACTCCACAACCGCTATTCTACTTTTTATTTCCAAAAAGCTGGACCATTTTTTGTCATTATTAAGACCCATCTACAAAAAGAGAGATGCCATTCCAAACTTTCCTGCCTCCTGTCTTTCTTGTGAGGCAATGCTGAGTCAAGGCTAATGAAACTGCTTTGGAAGCAAAATCACTCTTCAAGTGCCAGGGATTATTTTGAACATGAGCCAGCCTCACCAAGATAGGTAAGGATGATCTTGATGCAAATCTGGCATTAGGCTGAAAAAGTCTGACAGTCTGGTTATTTGGGGATGTGCAGAATTTGATTGTGTTTGTATACTCACAATTTTGAGAAGAACTGAAAAAAAATAGATTGAAAGGTTGTATTTCAGGGAAACCTCGTTTTAAATATAGATAAGCAAATGTTAAGTTGAAAATTATTCTGGCTAGGGCTGGGCGCAGTGGCTCACACCTGTAATCCCAGAACTTTGGGAAGCCAAGGTGGGTAGATCACTTGAGGTCAGGATTTGGAGACCAGCCTGGCCAACATAGTGAAACCCCATCTTTACTAAAAATACAAAAGTTAGCCAGGCGTGATGGTGCCTTCCTGTAGTCTCAGTTACTTAGGAGGCTGCGGCAGGAGAATCTCTGGAACTCGGGAGGCAGAGGCTGCAGTGAGCCACAATCGTGCCACTGCACTTCAGCCTGGGGGACAGAGCAAGACTCTGTCTCAAAAAAAAAAAAAAAAAAAAAAAGAAAGAAAGAGAAAAGAAAATGGACTTAGTCTTTCATCTTTGTTTATCTTGGTTCAGTCCTTATTATATTGCAATCACTGTAGTTTGACCTTTGTCATCTGTCACCTTGGTCAGCTGATTTGCAAAAACTGTAAGCCTTGATAAACACAGGAAGAAAATGCTTCAACTTTGAGTTCCAGTTATTCTTAAAGTTCATTCTTTAAAATTCTTCTATTTTTGTGTTTTGTAACATATATATTAATACTTGGGTACATGTAAATAATTTCTAAATAAAAATATATATATTGAAGTGTATGTGTCTTTGAAAATATAATTTCATTTTTAATTTATGGCCTGCAACAACAAAAAGTTTCAAAGGTCAATAACCTATCTCCTGTGCCAATCAGTTCCCCAGAGAAAGAGAACTGACAGGATGTATTCATCTCTTTCTCTCCCTCCTAGGGATGAGTGTTATGAGATAGACAGACAAAGAGAGCTAAAGGAATTGGTGTATATGATTATGGGGACTGGCAAGTCCAAAATCTGTAAGGGCAGGCTGGAAACTGGGGCAGAATTTCTCTGTTACAGTCTTGAGGTAGAGTTTTTTTCTTCTCCAGAAAACTTCAGTTTTATTCTTATTTATTTATTTATTTATTTTGAGATGGAGTTTCACTCTTGTTGCCCAGGTAGGATTGCAATGTCACGATCTTGGCTCAATGCAACTTCCACCTCCTGGGTTTAAGTGATTCTCCTGCCTCAGCCTCCCGAGTAGCTGGGGTTACAGGCATCCACCACTATATCTGGCTAATTTTTGTATTTTTAGTAGAGACAGGGTTTCGCCATGTTGGCTAGGCTGGTCTCAAACTGCTGACCTCAGGTGATCTGCCCGTCTTGGCCTCCCAAAGTGCTGAATTTACTGGCGTGCCTGGCTCCCGGTTTTATTCTTAAGGCCTTCAACTGACTGAAGAAAGAGGTTCACTATATCACAGACTTTACTTAAGTCCACTTCACTTAAGTCTACCTTAAAGTCAACAGATTGGTCAGGCGTGGTGGCTCACGCCTGTAATTCCAGCACTTTGGGAGATTGAGGCAGGTGGATCACCTGAGGCCAGGAGTTTGAAACCAGCCCGGCCAACATGTTGAGACCCTGCCTGTACTAAAAATGAAAAAATTAACCAGGCATGGTGGCACATGCCTGTATTCCCAGCTACTGGGGAAGCTAAGGCAGGAGAATTGCTTGAACCCAGGAGGCGGAGGTTACAGTGAGCTGAGATCATGCCACTGCACTCTAGCCTGGTGACAGAGCAAGACTCCATCTCAAAATAAATAAATAAAAAGTAAAGTCAGCAGATTGTAGCCGTTAATCACATCCACAAGACACTTTCACAGAAACACCTATATTAGGGTTTGATTCCACAGGTGGGTACCACAGCCTAACCAGGTTGACACATAAAACTTACCATCACCCTACCCTGTTGCCAACTTCCCTAAATTGGTACCCCAACTCTAGTCTCTCGTCTCCCCTCGATCTGAGCACCTTCCATGCCATTTCCAGGCTCAGCTCACTAAAGGAAATCTCTGGTGAGGTCTCTCCTCCACTTAACTTCTACCACCCCCAAATGAAGAAAAAGTCCTTAGAGTGACATCTGCTGCTCTTTTCTTTTCTTTTTTTTCTTTTTAAGAGGAGTTTCTCTCTTGTTGCCCAGGCTGGAGTGCAGTGGTGTGATCTCAGCTCACTGCAACCTCCAGCTCACTCCAACCTCTGCCGCCCGAGTTCAAGTGATTCTACTGCCTCAGCCTCTGGAGTGGCTAGGATTACAGGCACCCACCACCACGCCTGGCTCGTTTTTGTATTTTTAGTAGAGACTGTATTTTTATATTTTTAGTTTCGCCATGTGGGCCAGGCTGGTCTCGAACTCCTGACCTCAGGTGATCCGCCCACCTCGGCCTCCCAAAGTGCTGGGATTACAGGCATGAGCCACTGCGCCCAGCCCCATCTTTTGCTCTTTAGACTGTGGTCCAAGCTCCCCCTACCAATTTACCCCGTCTTCCTGTCAACATAAACATCTCATTCATGCTCTCTCTTGCTCCCTGCTGCTCTTCACCTCATCATGCCCCCGTGCCTGGGCTTTTCTGTAACTGTGCCCTGTATTAGGCCACTTTTGCTTTGCTATAAAGAAATACCTGAGACTGAGTAATGGATAAAGAAGAGAGGTTTTAGTTGCCTCTGTGTTCTTCAGGCAGTATAGGAAGCATTGCGGGATCTGCTTTTAAGGTCTGAGGGAGCTTTCAACAATGTCGAGAGGCAGAGAGGGCGTAGGCACTTCGAGTGGCTGGAGAAGGAGCAAGAGCAGGGAGGAGGGCGGGGTAGGTGTTACGTACTTTTAAACCACCAGATCTCGAGATAACTCACTCACTATCATGAGAACAGCACCAAGTGGATGTTGTTAAACCATTCATGGGAAATCCACCCCCATGACTCAGTCACCTTCCACCATGCCCTCCCACCCACTTCCAACATTGAGAATTACAATTGAACATGAGATTTGGCAGGGGCAGCGGGGGGTGGGACACACACATCCAAATCATATCATGGCCCTTAAAACAAGCCATTCCCGTCAACTGGTACATCTTCTTCTTGCTTTGCCTGTCAAAATCCTACACTCTTTAATCAATATGTCCACTCTCCAACCTTATCTTACTCTGAAATGTGCTTTTTCCACTGTATTTCTGGGGCTCAGTAAACGTATTCCTTCTCCTGGCAAAAGCTAGAAATTGCAAATACAAGTTAAATAGATGGCAGAGTGTGGGAAGAAATTCCCAATGCCTAAAAGAGTCAAGGGAAGAATTTCTAGAATATACAAAGAAATCCTCCAAAGCAACCACAAAAAAAAGGACAAAAAAAAAAAAAAAGAAAAATGGGCAGAAGATATTTCAAGGCAACTGACAGAATAAAGAGCTCTGGTAGGCAAAAAGAATATAGATAAATACTTTAATAACTGAAAAGTAGAACAGCATTGAGATGTGTCTTATAATGGTCCAGCTAGCAAAAATCAGAAAGACAGATAATACCAAATGTTGTACAGGAGGTGGCTGACTTCATGTTTTAATATGTCTTTACCTATCACTCTATGATTTTTGGAGTCATTGAATTCCTTCGCTGAGCTTTGCCTCTGAACCATATACATGCAAATCCAACCCATTTTAGGTATCTCTGCTTCAAAGTTCCATTGGTTTGTTCAATACAACATGTCCCATACTGAGCCTGTGCTATGCTTCTCTAAAGGAGTTTCCCCTCCTCTGTGTCCTGTCTCAAAGAGCCATCCATCATTCTCTACTTTACTTACGTCATTCAAATCCCTGACTCTTCCTTCTCCTTCACCCCCATTGTCTATGACAAAGTCCCGAATATTTTCCATCTGAAATATAGCAGACACGTGTTCCCCACGTCCCCACGTTCCATTCTTTTTTTTTTTTTTTTTTGAGATGAAGGAGTCTCGTTCTGTCGCCAGGCTGGTACTATGGCACCATCTCAACTCACTGCAACCTCTGACTCCCTGATTCAAGCAATTCTCCTGCCATAGCCTCCTGAGTAGCTGGGATTACAGGCATGTGCCACCACGCCCAGCTAATTTTTGTATTTTTAGTAAAGATGGGGTTTCACCATGTTGGCCAGGAGGTCTTGATCTGCTGACCTCATGATCTGCCCACCTCAGCCTCCCAAAGTGCTGGGATTACAGGCGAGAGCCACCACGCTGGGCCTCCATTCTTTACAAATGTTACCCTAGCTCAGGCAACCCTCATTTCTTGCCTGAATTATTGAAATTGTTTGTCATTTGTTTTCCTTCCCTACCATCTTGCTAGCTAATAAAGTACTGAGAGATTTCTAAAAATAAGGCCCACTCCATGACCTCAAAAAACTTGCCCTTCTCTCTGGTGGGAGGGAAGGACACATGAGCAGATAATTACAATCCCAACCCATGACAGGCTTGCAGTGAGGGAGGGGAGAAGCATAGTTACTATGAGAGCAGAGAGGAAGACTAGCCAATCCTACCACCCACCCATCCCTCAAAAACTATGCATGTGGCCGGGTGCAGTGGCTCAGGCCTGTAATCCCAGCACTTTGGGAGGCCGAGGCAGGCGGATCACGAGGTCAGGAGATCGAGGCCATCCCAGTCAACATGGTGAAACCCCATCTCTACTAACAATACAAAAATTAGTTGGGCGTGGTGGCGCGCACCTATAGTCCCAGCTACTCGGGAGGCTGAGGCAGGAAAATTGCTTGAACTTGGGAGGAGGAGGTTGCGATGAGCCGAGATCGTGCCATTGCACTCCAGCCTGGGTGAAGAGAGCGAAACTCCATCTCAAAAAAAACAAAAACAAAAACAAAAAAAAAACCATGCATGTGATCTTCCTAAAATGCAGGTCTGACCAAATGTCCTAGTCTTTAAACTTTCCAAAGGCTGCTTTTAGGATGAAGCCCTTGACACAATGTGAGCCCATGCATGGGCCATCTTTGCCTGCTTGTATAACTGTTTTACAAATCCTCAGGAAATGATAAACTACTCATAATATTCCACACACACATACAAACCATCCTTTCTATTCTCCTTTGATGGACCAACCTTTAGAATCTGCTTTAAACTGAAAGTTGATTTGAGTTGGTGAAAAAAAAAAGTTACAGTTTGGATGAAGTTGCATTTAAAATATCTGCAGTTGCCTCCTGTGACTTCCTTGATCAAGAAGGTAAATAATAACGCAACAGACATTACGGCCATTAAATGCCAGCAGTGTGCGATGCATTATGCCAAACGCCGTGGGGGAGGCAAAGAGGATTTAGCCAAACTCAACCACCTGCTCTCTTCCGGTCTCTCCAACTCCACATCAACAGGCTGTCTCTAGGCAGACTTGCAAGCTCTTGGTCCTTCCACGTATCCACACTGAACTCCTGCTTCTCCCAAGCAGCATACATGCTTCCTATTCTATGTTATTCCTGCTATGTACAGTCAACCCCTGATTACGTTCAGAGTCGGATCTCCTTTAAGCTAGGGGTGCTCTCTGATTTAACTTTGTATGGTGTTTGGCACAATCTACTACTAAATAAATTCACTGAATTAATAGGAAATAATTCTTGTAGGTTTTTGTTGTTGTTTATTTGTTTTTCAAGACAGATTTTTGCTCTGTTGCCCAGGCTGGAGTACAGTGGCACGATCTTGGCTCACTGTAACCTCTCCCTCCCGGTTACAGGAGATTCTCCTGCCTCAGCCTCCTGAGTAGCTGGGATTCCAGGCACCCACCACCATGCCCAGCTAATTTTTGTATTTTGAATAGAGACGGGGTTTCACCATGTTGACCAGGCTGGTCTTGAACTCCTGACCTCAAGTGATCCACCTGCCTCAGCCTCCTAAAGTGCTGGGATTACAGGCATGAGCCACTGTGCCTGGCCAATACTTTTTGTTTTCTAGGTGTTCACAACTGTCTACTGACTATGATATTAAGAGCATATTTTCCAGCAAAGATGTCAGAGAACAAGGCACTGCCTTACCTGGTCAGCTGGCCTGACTCATTCATTCATTTAAACAATGTTCATTGAGATCAATATTAAAAACACATAGTGAGAACCTACCCCATGCTAGACCCAGCTCTAAGATGCTCAGGATAAAATAAAAAAAAAAAAACAAATAAATAAATAAAAAAAGATTGGATGTGGCCCTTGCCCTACTGGCACATATAAGAGAAGGAGGAAACCAACCTAAATAAATGAACAATAATTACAAATTGAGAAAAGTGCTATGACAGAAACAAATGGTGTTTTAGGAGAGCATTTAGTGGTGGGTGCTCAGCTATTTCCCTGGCTGGAATGTTCATGGACCTCTTTCTGCCAATCTGAACCCCAGATCTTCTAAAACCCATGGCTCACTTCTGGGAAGTCTTCCCTGATGACTGCAAGCCCTGCCTGACTCCTAAAGCATTTACCATGTGCATCACCAAATATGCATAACTTTTCCAGCCAGGAAAGCTGCATGGAGCCTGTGACACATGCTTATCTGGTACATGAGCTACAGACGTGATATCACTGTGGCCACCAGGTCTCCGTTCCGTCATCCATCATGAAGACCCTTTCATGCATATAGAACCAGGCTCATGGGCAAAACAGTGCAATTTCTGGGGTATTTTTGTACCCTCATTTAGCGATGGAGAGAAAAGTCCCATCCAATGCAGCCACCCCAAAGGCATGATCGCTGTAAGTTGATTGGCTGGATTTTGGGTTAAGTTCAAAGTGCCGTTCTGCATCTTAAACCTTGCTTTCCATTATGACATCCTTGAGTTCAAGGACTGTATCTCTACCTTCCCTTTCACCCAAACTTGTTGCCTCTAGTATGAAGCTGTCCCTGCTGTGCTTGGTAAAAGTAGCACAGGCTCTCCCAGCAATGCCCTTTCCCTTGCAGGTATCCTGACCTCTACACAAAGGCACGAGGCGAACAGGAGCTACTGCTTGTTATCGGAGGATCTGTGGTCTTCATAGTGCAGGAATGTCATCCTAAGGGGACAGTAGGATCTATCACTCTCAAACCTGGTCTCTTTTTTTTTCATTCTTGCAAACTCAGGGCTTTTCAGATCTTTAAGGCTGATCAGAGATAGGGCACTACAATAAACCACTTATATTGCAGCAAGTGGGGAGAAGAGGCAGAGAGGTACCATGTGTAAAATAAAGTACACTGACTCTTTTTGGGAAGGTAACACATAACTCTTGGTACATGCTGCACAATAAAAGTCCTTGGAGAACAGAGCAGATCTTTGTCAGAAACTGTGTCTCATTTAGCAACATTGTTTCACCGTGTTCCTTTCAGAATGAAAATGATTCATCTTGCTTTTGTTTCGGGTTGCCTTTTACTTTTTCCTTTCCTGGGAAATTTCTCTTCCATTAGGAGGCAAGCACTTTTTCCTCTCACCTGTCTTCACAAACCAGGACTTTCATCTGCAGCGTGTTTATGCTCAGCTCTCACAGTCCAATTTAACTATATATATGTGTGTTTTTTTTTTCATTTTGCCAAGTAGTGATTAAGATAACACGGACGATATTGATGTGAAATGGGTTAAAATGTAGTTTAATGATCCCGTTCCTTGGAAGTGGTGTGTGTCTGTGCGTGCATCACATTACAAATATCATCATCATGTATTCACTCAGGAAGTATCTTTGCATTTTTTCTAACTTCATTGCGCTGCCGAGGACATGAAGTATTTGCTAGGAGGCAGTCATTGCACTGGGCATAGCTCTAAATGAAAGGCAACACAAAACGTAGTTAATTACGACGTGGATGTTGAAGAGCAAGATGGGATGGTAAGAGATACCCCAAGGGCAACTTTACAGGCTCTGTTCACCGCATCGGGAGAAAGGAGGAGAGGATTCATAATGAAAATTCATAATTCATTTTGACTTGTATCAGAAGGCTTTTTGAAAAAAGAGACTGAAGTAACGTGAGTATTTTCTTGAAGGCCCTGTGTCTGCCAGATACTAAACACTTTATTTCATTGTCTCCATTTGGCTTCAAGCAGCCTTAGTGGCAGGGTGCAGTGGCTCCTACCAGTAATCCCAAGCAATTTGGGAGGCCGGGTTGGGAGGATTGCTTGAGGCCAGCAGTTTAATACCAGCCTGGGCAACATAGCAAGACCTCATCTCTACAAAAGATTAAAAAAAAAAAAATAGCCAGGTGTGGTGGTGCACTCCCGTACTCCCAGCTACTCAGGAGGCTAAGGCAGGAGGATCCCTGGAGCCCAGGAGTTTCAGGCTGCAGTAAGCCATGATTGCACCACTACAGTTCAGCCTGTGTGACAGAGTGAGACCCTGTCTCAAAAAAAAAAAAAAGGCAGCAGACTGATTAAGGAACCTAAGTTCACAGTAATTGAGCACATAGATTTACAGCAATCGCGTGGCCTTTGGAAAGCTGTATAGCTCAAGGACAGGCGTGGTGGCTCACACTTGTAATCTCAGCAGTTTCGGAGGCCGAGTCACGCAGATCACCTGAGGTCAGGAGTTTGAGACCAGACTGGCCAACATTGTGAAAGCCCATCTCTATTAAAAATACAAAAATTAGCTGGGCGTTGTGGTGGGCACCTGTAATCCCAGCTACTTGGGAGGCTGAGGCAGGAGAATCACTTGAACCCAGGAGGCAGAAGTTGCAGTGAGCTGAGATCACGCCATTGCACTCCAGCCTGGGCAACAGAACAAGACTCCAAGTGAAAAAAAAAATAAAGAGTCCTTTCGACATTGAACGGTTTTGGTTCTAACTCATTTGACCACATATACCAGGGTTTATTTATGGACTTGATTCTATTCCATTGGTCTGTGTGTCTGTCTTCATGCCCCGTAAGTTCATTTTCAGCACTAGAAGGTTAGTTTCCATGACAGCAGGTGCCCGGCCTGGCTTTCCACAGCCCCACCCCTGGCACAGAGGGACTCACTGAATTTCCAGTTGCCGACTAGCGTTCCCTTGCACAGCCCAGATAGACTTCCCTGCACGCCTCCACCTTGTCCTGTGTTGGGCATACCACCTCCCCCGGGCAGTCTGTCATGCTTTTCTTCCTTACACTTCCGAGGGGTCCTGCGTTCCCTCTCTCCAAACTCATCTCCGTGTCTGCTGGATTCATTTGACCTTGAGTAGCCCCGTTCTCATTCTGTTCATAAGTGGTGCTTGTTCATCCAGCATTTGTCATTTGCTCACCCTTTTTCCAGGCGTCCTCCCTGCATCTATGTTCTGTCCTCCTCGGACCTGTGTCCACCAGAGTCTCGTTGACTCCCACCTGACTTCTGAGATTTCCTGCTTTACGTGAGTCCTGGCATCTCAGGGGCATGTGAGGACAAAGGAAAGCTAAGCCGTGGGCTCTGTTCCAGCCTTATTTAAGTCACATCGAAAGGCCATCCTGTTTTTTGTTTTGTTTTGTTTGTCCCCAGTCTCATAAATAAGGCCTCTGTAATGGCAGGCAGGAAATCCAGAGGGCAGGAACACAGCATTACATCATCGCATTACCTACAGGGATGCATTTTCAAGGCCGGCAAACTCAATTAGCTCGTTGATAATAGCAGTCCCAGAACCAGGACGCGTACGGCAGAGTTCAGCGTTCTGAAGAAGGACATGGAAGACAGATGACAGTGTGGTCCACCACGGATACCCACCGGCAAACTAGCTCAGAGAGACAGTGCCGTACCACACCATTGAAAGTGGTTTGCTTTTGATAATTTTGGACTGCTACTTTTGATATATTTAAATCTTGAGAAATACAATGCTATTTGTTAGATTCATCCTCATTATTTGTTTCATCACCCATCCTTGAGCAACCTTTCTTTTCTTCTGCAGATTTTCACCTATTGTGCTGGATCCTTGTTAACTCCAATAGAGATGGCACCATGTCCCAGAAGTCAAAGAGGAGACCCAGAGCCAATGAAGGTGACATAGTGTCAGTGACAGGAGGCAGACGCATTCCTAGGCAGAGAGGGACAGGTCCCTGGTGAAATCTGACCTTCAAGCCAAAGACAGCTCAAAGCCTGAAAAGCGAGCTACTGCAGCCCAGGACTGGAGTGAGAACTTCCTCAATGCCTTTTTAGCCAATTCAAATGATGCTTTTTCCAGGCCCACCCGTAGACCAATCAGCATGCACTCACCCATTCTGAGCCCACAAATACCCCAGACTCAGCCACACAATGGGACTACCTGCCTTGGGGAAGAGGCTACTCACTTCGGATTCCCCTCCCACGTTGAGAGCTGTTACATTGCTCAGTGAAACTCTTCTCCACCTTGCTCACTCTCCGGTTGTCCACATAACCTTATTCTTGGTCACAGGACAAGAACCCAGAGCCTACTGAACCACAGGAGCAAAAAGGGCTGTAACACGTTTCTGGCTGGCCCACCAAGCTGCAGGTAGTGACATGCTCTCATTTTCTGGACTACGAGGGAAGAATGGTAACCCTTCCGGGGCCCAGGCCTTGGGACTCCCTGAGCTGGAGCTGTGACATGCTGTAACATCCACTTAGGCCTCTGTGGTTGCTGGCGTCTCTGAGTTTTCGGGAACCAACACTAACCCCTCAACCAGATGCCAGCACCAAAGGCAGAAGCCACTTGAGGCACATCTGATCCAGCCACAGCCTGGTATGGAGTTTGTGCCTGTGCTGGTGCCTGGAGCTGCCCACGCCGCCGTAGCAGCCGGCACACTTGGCCGTGCACCATGGCTGTGCCCCATGCTTGCTCGCTCACACATCCCTTACCACTCCGCACCTGGCTCACTCACAGCGGGTGTGGGATCTGGGCCGGTAGCAAGAGCCATGCACAGCCAGCCCAGTACAGCCTGTCAGGCTGAGTGGACAGAGCCAGCTCAGCAGTCATGAGCAAAACTCGACCAGAGGTGCTGCCAGCCACAGAGGTTTCCAGCTGGTGAAGAGGCACCCAAAGAATCCTGCATCAATAGGGTATATTGAGGACTTACAAATGCGGCAGTTCAGGAGTAGCAGGCTGGACAGGAGACTTGCTACCTTTTTTAAAAACATACACAGGTTATAATGCTTTTTCACTTAGCAGCCTCCCCACCTTAGCAATCTCCATGTAATACAAAACAAAGCGCCTTGAGCCCCTGTAGAGCCCGCATTTCAAGGGATGGGCCAGGGATTCCGATGTCCTTCACAAGTAAGGAGTGAACCTTCAGGTTGGCCACTTCTAGATCCCTTAGCTTGGAAGTTTGAGCACACATTTCCTTAGACCATAGTGTTATTCTCAGGGTGTGCTTAAAATATTAACACTTCTACATTGTTGGTGGGAGTATAAATTAATTCAACCATTGTGGAAGACAGTATGGTGATTCCTCAAGGATCTAGAACCAGAAATACCACTTGACCCAGCAATCCCATTACTGGGTATATACCCAAAGGACTATAAATCGTTCTCTTAGAAGGACACATGCACACGAATGCTCACTGCAGCACTGTTTACAATAGCAAAGACCTGGAACCAACCCAAATGCCCATCGATGATAGATTGGACAGGGAAAATGTGGCACATATACACCATGGAATACTATGCAGCCATAAGAAATGATGAGTTCGTGTCCTTTGTGGGGACATGGATGAACCTGGAAACCAACATTCTCAGCAAACCGCCACAAGAACAGAAAATCAAACACCGCATGTTCTCACTCATAGGCCGGTGTTGAACAATGAGAACACATGGATGCAGGGAGGGGAGCATCACACACTGGGGTCTGGTGGGGGGGGATCCAGGGGAGCAACAGCAGGGGGTGGGGAGTTGGGGAGGGCTAACATGGGGAGAAATGCCAGATATAGATGATGAGGAGGAAGGCAGCAAATCACACTGCCATGTGTGTACCTATGCAAGAATCCCGCATGTTCTTCACATGTACCCCAGAATCTAAAGTGCAGTAAAACATATATTTAAAAAAAAAAGACTCTCAAGTGTGTTTTCCACACACTAGCATTGAGACTAGAGAGGTTAGAACACTTACCCACATACATTTAGCAGGTGGCTTTATCTCGGTCACTATTTAGTCATTGTTCAGTGTCAAACTCAGGGAATGTGGTTGCTTCCCGGGTCCACAAGGGGCGTGGTTTCAAAGACAGCAACCTCCCCGCGACGCGCCTGACCTGCCTTCCTTCACGTCTCCGTCCGGAGCTGAGAGGTCTTTGTGGAGCTGAGAGGTCTTTGTCTAACTTTCGCCCGCTGGGGAAGGTAGACTGGCCAGGTGAGCCTCTTTTGTTTAGAAAAGCCCGCCAAAAGCCATGGGCGGACTCTGGGCCAAACAGCCAATCTGGTGTCAGAATCAAAGATCAGTCATTCCAACGGAAGTTGAAAGAAACTCCTCTCATAGGACGAGAACTTGAATGGGGCGGGAGTAAGCTCCAGATTAAAAGACCTCCTGCCCCTCACCTGTGCGGTGGCTTTCCGTTTCTGGGATCCCCTCCCACAGCAGCGCGGGAGCTGGCCTGCTCTATCTATTCCTCTCCTGTCTCTCTGTGTCTCTGTGTGTGTCTCTCTCTCTCTGCCTCAATAAACCATTTTCTGCAAAATTCGTTGGGTCCCATATTTACTTAAACGAGCTCACCGCCACGCTGGGATCCCCTCCCCATTCTTGGGTGAGTGAGAGATCAAGGGCCTGAAAGGAAAACACCTGATCGGGGAGGGAGCAAAGTCATCGTTCCTTCCCTCGCGTCCCGCAACCCCATCACAAAATCCTCAGCTGTGCTGTTGTTTTGGTTAAGTTAGAGCAGACAAAAAAAAAAAAATCCTCATTCAGAAGCAACGGGGAAGGACAGTCAGATTACTGAGAAGTCACAATAACATACTATTTTAACCACAGTGTCATGAGACCAGAGAATGTTTTAGTTGAACAGTTCTCTGAATTTAACTTGTCCAACCTTGTAATTTTACAGATGAGAAAACCAAGAGCCATAGAGAGTTAAATTATGTCTGCCGGGCCCCACGGCTCATTAGCACAGGTGCAGAATGACTATAAATAAGCCACCGTCCACTTACAGAAAAGCCGGTCTCGCAGAGTCTCTTCAGAGCTTGCTTTATCACCCAGAGATGAGGCGGATTTCAAAGCAGCACACAGTGGGCCTTCAGGTTCTGTCAGTGCTATTGAGGGAAGAGACCCCTCTTTCCTGTCTCTTGCCTCAGAGGAGGAGGAAGTAAAAGTTGAGACACTGCAGGCACGAGGCCAGTGGCAAGGTCGCCTGGCACAGCTGACCAGGCCTGGAGGTTAAAGATAAACCCCCCACCCTTAATCACACTCCTATCTATAGATCACAGGCATAATATGGAGAAACGCCCTCCATCGTTCTCGCTCAATCTTGCTCAAACCCCCACCTGGTCATGTACCCTCCACCTACTCCATCAATCACGACCCTCTCACATGTACTTTCTGGAATTGTAAGGCTTTAAAAGGGCTAGGATTTTCTTTGTCGGGGAGTTTGGTTCTTAAGATGCAAGTCTGCCAATGCTCCTGGCCAAATAAAGACACTTCCTTCTTGAAATCTGGTGTCCGGGAGGTTTGGTCTGCGGCTTGTGCTGCTGCATTACGTTAGGGTATTTGCTTTTGTCTGCAAACTAATCAAGGCCTTCAGAATCTCAGCTTTCTATTTTCAATAAGGAGTTCCTTGTTTATAGTGCTAAGAGAAGTGTTAGTTATGCTGCTAAACATCAAAACTGTCAAATTAGAGGCATTCAGATTCTTCTGCAAGAAGGTTATGTGAACCTGAAAATCTGAGGCAGGTCTCAGTTAATTTAGAAAGTTTGTTTTGCCAGGGGTTGAGGGCGCGCACCTGTGATGCAGCCTCAGGAGGTCCTGATGATGTGTGCCCAAGGTGGTCGGGGCACGGCTTGGCTTCATACATTTTAGGGAGACATGAGACATCAATCAATATGTGTAAGACATTGGTTTAGTCCAGAAAGGTGAGAAAATGGGAGGCAAAGGACTACTTGAAGTGGGAGAGGGCATTCCAGTCACAGGTAGATAAGAGACAAACGGTTGGCAATCAGATATGCATTTATCTCAATGAGCAGAGGGGTGACTAAATAGAGTGGGAGGCAGGTTGACCCTAAGCAGTTCCCAGCTTGACTTCCTTTTAGCTTAGTGATTTGGGGGGGCCCAAGATTTATTTTCTTTTCACAATTACACATACTTCTCTCAAAGCAACCTCTGCTTCCCAGGCCTCTTTCGCCCTAAGATGCATTTTTCATCTTCCTTTTTTGGAACAAGAGGAATTCTGTGTACAGAGGCCCTTATATCTTGGCTACCAACAATCCCTGCTTCTATGCAGAACGCACATAAAAAGCATGTGGATTTGGGCATGTGTTCTAAATGCCTCATTAATCATGCATTTCTTTAAGAAGGATTCTAAAGAGCTCCCATTTGCTGGGTAGCATTCTCCTTCTCCCCTCAGGCGGACTAGCAAGTGTGGAGTCTTGCAGTTCTTTCATCTATTTACAGCTCAGAGAAGCCACCCGCATGAGGATGATGGTGATGTGTGACTCCTAAGGAGAAATCACTCCAATTCATGAAGATTCTCCCTGTGCCTTTATAATGTAGGCACATCGTTAAATGTACTTTGTTCCCAGCACTTTGGGAGGATGAGGCAGGTAGATCACGAGGTCAGGAGTTCAAGACCAGCCTGACCAACATGGTGAAACCTTGTCTTTATTTTAAAAAATACAAAAATTAGCCAGGTGTGGTGGTGCCTGCCTGTAATCCCAGCTACTCAGGAGGCTGAGGCAGGAGAATCACTTGAACCCAGGAGGCAGAGGTTGCAGTGAGCCAAGATTGCACCACTGCACTCCAGCCTGGGCGACAGAGTGAGACTCCACCTGAAAAAAAAAAAAAAGTACTCTGTTGAAGCTATGCTAAAGTGTTGGACATTTCAGTGGATAAACAGAACAATAAACAGTCAACATGGTTTATTAGTTATGGGACTCTTAATACTCTACTTGAATTTAACAGGGTTTAGGATATGTGTATGTTGTTGCTTCCTTCCTCCTCCCTCCCTCTCTTTCTCATTTTCTCTGTCTTTATCTTTGTAAAGCGGCCATGCATGTTACTGGGAAATAGAGTCAATTTGGAGACAGGCTTGGGTTCCCATCCAAGGTCATCATTCACAATTGAGTGACCCCCATACACATTATGTGACTGTTCTGGCTGTTAGAAATTGGAGAATAACAATAAAGTAGAGACAAAATTGTATCAGATTTATATCATATATAAATGGATAAGATTATATATAAATTGTATAAGATCATATATAAATGGATAGATGGATAAATGGATATAGATAGATAGATAGACAGACAGACAGACAAATGGCTGGCTGGCTGGATGGATAGATGGATGAATAGATGAATGAATGGATAGATAAATGGATAGTTGGATGGATGAATGGATAAATGGATGGATGAGTGAATAGATGATAGACAGTTATATAGATGCATAAATGGATAGACAGACAGATGAATGGGTAGATGGATAGATAGATGAATAGAGTCCATAGGACAGTACATAATAGATCATAGACTTTTTTCATTCTCTTTTTCTTTTTTAGTGATGAAGTCTCATTCCGTCACCCAAACTGGAGTGCACTACTGGTGTGATCATATCTCATTGTAACCTGGAACTCTTGGGCTCCTGCAGGTATTTGTCATCATGCTTAACAGGTTTTTTTAAAAAATGTGTAGAGATAGGGTCTTGCTGTGCTGCCCGGGCTGGTTTCAAACTTCTGGCCTCCAGCGATCCTCTCACCTTGGTCTCCCAAAGTGCTAGGATTACAGATATGAGCTACTACTCTTTCTTCAATAAAAATCTGTTTTATTGAGCACATTCTTTGTCCATCCCACTTGCAGATGATAGGGATATAACACTGAATAAAACCAACAAACCCCTGCTGTTGTTGAATTGATATTCTACTGAAGGAGCCAAACGTGAATCATAATACATAGAATACAACACCGGTCACAGAAAGAAACAAGGCAGGGAAATAGGGCTAGAAGTGTGGCTGGGAAAGAGGTGTTTCCAATTTTAAATGGGTCATCAGGGAAGGGCGTATGCAGAGGATGGCATTTGAATAGAGACCTTGAGTGGTGGTTCAGGGCAGCAGATATCCCGGGAAGAAGTATCCCTGGCGGGGGCCTACTACAACACACAGCAATAACTTATATGTAAAGAGAAGCTAGTCTGCCTTCTTGTGAATGGGATGAAGTTACAAAGCAGGAGCAGTTCTTTATTCCAATCCTTTTCCTCCTTTTCTTCCTCAGATGTTGGAGCACAGGGAATGAGTTGACCAGTGCCCCAGCTGCTGCGCTCAGAAATCTCCCAGTCACCATGTTTCCACGGTGAGGAAGGCGAAGCTTTCCCGACTGATGATAGACTGAGTTGAGAGGCTGAGCTTTCTCCACTGCTCCCAGACAGTGATTGAGCATGGCAGGATTCTCAGGCAAGCCCACTCCTGGGAAATGCACCACTCCTGTCATGGGCTCCCCATCAGCCTTGCAGAAACTTTTGCAGAACCTCATGCGAAGCCTTGTCCTCCCTGGTGGTCCCGTCTTTCCCTTCTCCACTGATACTAGCCTTGCGCTGAGGTCCGATGACTCTCCTAGACTCTGCTGGCCCCCTTCCCATTTTCCCTTGCAGGAGTTTTCTCTAATACATCTCTTGTACCTCAAATCCAGACTTGGCATCTGCTTGGAATACCAGGACTGACACCAGCACCATTGAGGAATGGAGCTTAATTTAGTAGGAGAGTCTTAAAATTTTTAGGAAAATTATATCAATTGAGGGGTAGCTGTTGGGGCATTCCTGATTAAAATATGATTTCCAGGCTCTGACTGGGTTGCATTTTAGTCTCTTGTTTTGGGGGTTTGGCAAGGGTACGTTCACGTAGGTTGATGGTTAAACTCAGAGATGGGGGTTGCGGATTTAATTGGAAATAGGTCTTAAAAGTGAGCATACGTGTATGAGCATAAGTATCTACTGATTAATTGTTATGTCCTTCAAGCATGAATTAATTAACAACCTTGTGGTTATTATGCCAGGCCGGAACAGCCAGCACTAACTATTGGACCTTCGAGTGAGGCCAGCTTGAACCTTTTTATGCAATTGATACCCCCATAAATTATAAACATGTGAGATATTGAAACCCTTGTGAACTATTGGTAGGAATGTAATCTGGTAAAGACACTGTGGGAAACAGTGTGGTGGTTCCTCAAAACATTAGAAATAGAATTGGCCAGGCGTGGTGGCTCAAGCCTATAATCCCAGCACTTTGGGAGGCCAAGGCGGGAGAATCACGAGGTCAAGAGTTCGAGACCAGCCTGACCAACACGGTGAAACCCCGTCTCTACCAAAAATACAAAAATTAGCCAGTCGTGGTGGCAGGCGCCTGTAATCCCAGCTATTCAGGAGGCTGAGGCAGGAGAATCACTTGAATCCAGGAGGTGCAGGTTGCCATGAGCCGAGATTGCGCCACTGCATTCCAGCCTGGGTGACAGAGCCAGTCTCCATCTCAAAAAAAAAAAAAGAGGTATATTTGGCTCATGGTTCTGCAAGGTGTACATGCATGACAGTAGCATCTGCTAGGCTTCTGGTGAGGCCTCAGGAAGCTTACTAATCGTAGAAGGTGAAAAGGGAACAGGCAGGCACATCACATGGAGAGGGAGAAGGCAAGAGAGGAGAGAGGGAGAGAGAGGGAGCAAGAAAGGGAGAGAGAAGGAGGTCCCAGCTCCTTGAAACAACCAGCTCTTGTTTGAACTAACAGAATGAGAACTCCCTCATCACCATGGGGAGGGCACCAAGCCATTCACTAGGGATGTACCCCCATGACCCACACACCTCCTGCCAGACCTCACCTCCAGCGCTGGGGACCACAGTTCCCCATGAGACTTGGATGAGACACACATCCAAACCCTATCACATGGTAAATTTTATGTCGTGTGTATTTTAGCACAATTTTAAAAAAGAAAAAAAAATTATAGCCAGATGAAAGAGCCCAGGAAAATCAGCAAAGTAAACTTGTACCCAATGCACAGAAATATAATTGTTTTAAGGCATTCATGTTTGGGGTGGCTTGTTAGGTAGCAAAGGCCAGGGACACAGCACCAGAGGAAGAGGAACACTTAGAGGAACCAGAAACAGAGAAATCAACTAGCAGCTGAAGCAGGAGAATCCTTGAATCTGGGAGGCAGAAGTTGCAGTGAGCTGAGAGTGCACCACTGCGACCCAGTCTGGGAGACAGAGGGAGACTTAGCCTAAAAAGAAAAAAAAGAAAAAGAGCTCACGTTTCTGCAGGCTGGCTCGGGTGTAAAGAGAAGATATGACCAACCCAGCATATGCTGAGGAGCCCTGCCTGGGTTCTAAGCTGAGCAAGCTTTCCTGGGTCAACCTGTCTTTCCACAACCTACTCCTGTCAACCTGATTGTCTAGTAGAGTATCATCCTATGCCTGCATTCACACTTTGACTTAGGCCTCTGTAAGTCCCACTGGATTCTATTCCTGCCTCTAACTGGGCCCTTTTCTGTCCATCCATTCCTGCCTTACCATTATATATTCAGACTCAGGCTTTTTCGTTAAATATTCGGCTGGACACAGTGGCTCACATCTGTAATCTCAACACTTTGGGAGGCCAAGGCAGGAGGATTGCTTGAGGCCAGGAGTTTGAGACCAGCTGGGACAGCATAGTAAGATCCCCGGGTCCACAAAAAATAAAAATACGAGCTGGGTGTGGTGGTGCATGCCTGTATTCCCAGCTACTTGGGAGGCTGAGGCTGGAGGATGGCTTGGGCCCAGGAATTCCAGGCTGCAGTGAGCGATGCAGCGTGCAACTCCTGGGCTCAAGCCATCCTCCACCCTCAGCCTCTCAAGTAGTGCTTGTACCACTGTGCACCAGCCTGGGCAACAGAGCAAGACCCTGTCTCAAAAAATAAAATAACGTAAAAAAATTAAATATTCACTCTCCTGCACCATCTTTTGCTGTTCCCTGATGATCTCCTAAATCTGACCTGGCTCACAACTCCTTGATCTCCTAAATCTGCCCTGACTCATACCTCTGGTTCCACGTTTCATGATCTTACTCCACCCTCATCAGGTGCCGCAGAAAACCTTGCATCAAGAAATTGGCAACACAGCTGAACCTTGTGGCTGGAACCCAGCCTTGGTTGTCTTTCATTGTTTCCTTCTCAACATTGCACTCCCTTCTGCCACCAGAAGGCCGTCTTCTTTTATTTTTGAGACGAAGTTCTCTGTCACCAGGCTGGAGTGCAATGGCGTGATCTCAGTTCACTGCAACCTCCGCCTCCTGGGTTCAAGCCATTCTCCTGCCTCAGCCTCCCCAGTAGCTGGGATTACAGGCACCTGACACCACATCCAGCTAATTTTTTTTTGTATTTTTAGTAGAGAGGAGGTTTCACTATGTTGGCCAGGCTGGTATCGAACTCTTGACCTCAAGTGATCCACCTGCCTTGGCCTCCCACAGTGCTGTGATTACCAACGTAATCCCAGGATTGCCTGGCCCTGAAGGCTTGTCTCCTAACACCCTCCTGAATCCCCCCGTTTCTCCCTGTGTTCTCAACAGCTAATCTGCTTTCCAGCACATCAAGATGTCATTTACCAAGAATTTCCACTTCTGCCAGCCAGTGGCAGGCAGCCTGATGCAGGCACCTCTCTCCGCCTGACCCCACAGAAGGGGACCATTTCCGAACTCAGCAGCTGCTTCCTCCAAAGGATTACTCAGCACTTTCCTGGCAAAGGCGGATGATTTACGCCTGCCACAAAACATACTAACCTGTGAATCCCTGGCAGAGGGGTTGCGCCTGAAACTGCTTTCAAGTAGCAAGAATGCACTTGATTCATGGAGAGAGGCATTTTTTATTTGAGAGAAAAAATTAAGTGAATCCCTCTTCTGCACTCTGGTAAATGAAAAAATCCATACTATTAAATAGCACTAGGAAAAAGAGGACTAATGAATACTTTCAAATCACGGTGAAACAAAGGCATACAGAAGACAATGTCACAAGTATAAGATAGTCTTTTTTTTTTTTTTTTGGAAACAGGATCCTGCTCTATCACTCAGGCTGGAGTGCAGTGGTATGATCATAGCTCACTGTAGCCTCCAATTTCTGAGCTCAAGCAATCCTCCTGCCTTAGCCTCCCGAGTAGCTGGGATTACAGGCATGCACCATCACACCCAGCTAATTTTTGTATTTATCATAGCAACGGATTCACCACGTTGGCTAGGGTGGTCTCAAACTCCTAACCTCAAGTGATCTGCCTGCCTTGGCCTCCCAAAGTGCTGGGATTACATGCGTGAGCCACTGCGCCCAGCCCATATAACATTTTGATCCTAAAAAGACTATAGGCACAAGCCACTAAGCCTAGCTAATTTCTTATTTGTTTGTTTTGTAGTAGAGATGGGTTTTCACTACATTGGCCAGGCTGGTCTCAAACCCCTGAACCTCAAGTGATCCACCTACCTCGGCATCCCAAAGTGCTGGGACTATAGGCACGAGCCACTGCGCCAGGCCCCTAGAGATTCTAAGTAACAGGAAAGCTATTACAATGTGCCTTAATGCACATAATTTTTTTTTCTTTTTCTTTTTTTTTTTTTTTTTTGAGATGGAGTCTCTTTTGCCCAGGCTGGAGTGCAGTGGCGCGATCTTGGTTCACTGCAACTCCGACTCCCTGGTTCAAGCGATTCTCCTGCCTCAGCCTCCCAAGTAGCTGGGATTACAGGCACGCACCACCAAGCCTGGCTAATTTTTGTATTTTTAGTAAAGACAGAGTTTCACCATTTTGGGTAGGATGGTCTCAATCTCCTGACTTTGAGATCTGCCCACCTCAGCCACCCAAAGTGTTGGGATTACTGGCGTGAGCCACTGCACCTGGCTGTTTTTGTTTTTTGTTTTTGTTTTTGTTTTTTTTGAGACAGAGCCTCACTCTGTCATCGTGGTTGAAGTGCAGTGGTGCAGTCTCGGCTCACTGCAATCTCAACCTCCTGTGTTCAAGCAATTCTCCTGCCTCAGCCTCCTGAGTAGCTGGGATTACAGGCAGGGACCACCAAACCCAGCTAATTTTTCTATTTTTTGTTCACCATGTTGGCCAGACTGGACTCAACCCCTGACCTCAAGTGATCCGCCTGTCTTGGCCTCCCAAAGTGCTGGGATTACAGGCGTGAGCCACCGTGCCCAGCCCATGTGACTTTTTGATTCTAAAAATTCCTTTATGTGTCTTTGAGATATTTAAGGAGGTGAGTATTTAAGAGATTTAGCATTTATGCATATGTCAAAACATTACAGTGTACACCATAAATATGTATAATTTTTGACATTTAAAATAAGAAAAATGGAAGAGGTGACCTTGAACAGGGACTAAAACGCCCATGGGAGTCCTCTGCAAACTTGCCTCATGCTCCTTAAGGAAGGCCTGTCATCTGACGGAAGTCATTCCGTGACTGCTGCTTCAGCAGTGCAGTGGGGCAGGAGGCATGTGAATTCTCCATGAGCAGCCACTCGCGTGGGAATTCATACATCACTATGGGTGAGCTAGACAGCCACACGTGTAATGCAAAATACACTCGTTCCAGATAGAACATGCTATGTCTCCTGGACGTGTCAGGATGGTCTCATAGTCAATTGTTTCCTTTCTTTTCTCTTTCTTCTTCTCTCCTTCCTTCCCTCCTTCCTTCCTTTCTCCCTCTCTCCCTCTCCCTCTCCTCTCCCTCCCTTTTTCCTTCCGTCCTTCCTTCCTCTCTCCCTCCTGTCCCTCCCTCCCTCTCTTCTCCCTCCCTCCCTTTTTCCCTTCTCTTCCTTCCTTCCTTCTCTTTCTTCCCTCCCTCCCTCCTTCCCTTCCTCCCTCCCTTCTACCCTCCCCCCCCCCTTTCTAATCCTTCTCATTCTCTCGCTCTCTTTCTCCTTCCTTCCTTTCTTGGCCTTGCTTCATAGCCCAGGCTACAGTGCAGTGGTACAATCATAACTCACTGCAGACTTGAAGTCTTGGGCTCATGTGATGCTCCTGCCTCTGTCTCCTGAACACTCAGGACTTCCCTGCTTTCTCTTGGTTTTTCCTCACAGTCACAAGAGTTACTGCAGCTTCAGGCATCAACATCACACACAGGAATCTTAAATTGTAAGAAAGTATCAAAAGCAACACTGAATTTTCTTCAAAAGGTCCCTTTTACAAATTTCTTCCTTGTACAACAGAGAAGGAAACATTGTCAAGTTTTCCTTTTTCCCTTCATTTGATAGATCAGTGTCACATGTCTATGTGACAAGGGAAAGTTAGAAAGTTAGAATCTAGCTGTATTTGTCCATCTTCACATTGCTATAAAGAACTACCTGAGACTGGGTAATTTATAAAGGAAAGAGGTTTAATTGGCTCACAGTTCTGCATGGCTGGGAGGCCTCAGGAAACTTACAATCATGGTGGAAGGTGAAGGGGAAGCAAGACACATGTTACGTGGTGTAATCAGGAGACTTTCAGAGACTGCAACCTAGAAACTCAGCCTAGGGCTGGCAACAGGCAGATACTTAATCAAGTTGTAAAATGCATTCTAATGCAAAAAGAGACGAATTGGCAGACAGCTGGCAGGGACATTGTATCCTGCCTGGGCTCTGTAGTGCCCTGATGGGCACCTTCAACAGGTTGCTGCCAAGAAACAAGAGATGGACCACATAAAAGAACTTTCAATGGTCTTCAGCAAATGTGGACAGTCAATGGCTTGCAATGCAATTCCCTGAGATTCTCTCCCTTCCTCTGGATATGGAAGGGTATGATGGGTATGAAACAGTGTCCCTCCACGCTGAGCTCATGGGCCAAGCCTGATGAGATGGAATGTAGTTGATATAAATGCAAACTTCTACACTTTGGTTCTAAAAACAAGTGCATGAATGTCAAACAAGGAACTCAGACTTAAAACCAATGAGCTTAGACTCTTGGTTTTGACTGGCTCAACAAAGGGTTTTTATTCTGATGCTTTGTTGTATAGAGACCTGCCTTATTGCGCACAGGGCAGACAAGTTGAGATTTACATGCTAGATTTAAAAGGAACACAGGCAGCCTGTATATTGTTTAGAGGACATTCACAAACAGTATAGGAAATTGAACTGGTAAGTGCCTAGATTTTTAAACTTTACTATTCCAGGATTTCAAGTTTGTGAAAACATAGCTTAAAGGGATGTGGGGCCTGGTATAGTGGCTCATACCTGTAATCCCAGTGTTTTAGGGGGCTAAGGTGGGAAGATCACTTGAGGCCCAGAGTTAAAGACCAGCCTGGGCAACATAACAAGACCTTGTCACTACAGATTTTTTTAAAAAATTAGCTAGGCTTGGTGGTGTGCACCTGTATCCCAGCTACTCAGGAGGCTGAAGCAGGAGGATCACTTGAGCCCAGGGGTTGGAGGATGCAGTGAATTATGATCATGACACTACACTCCAGCCTGGGCAACACAGAAAGACCCTGTCTCTAAAAAATAAATAAATGAAATGAATAAAAATAAAAAATAAAGGGGCTTGGGGTTTTTGAATTCCTACCATGTTCTAAGCACTATGGTATATGACACTGTGCCTATGTTCTCCAGTTTGATCATTCTGGTCATTGTTCCCATTTTATAGATGAGGAAACCAGGACTTTGAGAGGCTAGGCAAGTTTCCTACTCACCCAGCTAATGAATAGCATACCTCCTTTCTGCTCAATTCAATTCCACAACATCAAGCATGTCGCATTCTGTGATTCTAAGATTCTTTGCTTTAATGGTCCTATGAATGATTTTTTTGTTTCTTTTTTTTTTGAGATGGAGTCTGGCGCTGTCACCCAGGCTGGAGTACAGTGGCGATATCTCGTCTCACTGCAACCTCTGCCTCCCGGGTTCAAGCAATTCTCCTGTCTCAGTTGCCCAAGTAGCTGGGATTATAGGCACATACCACCACACCTACCTAATTTTTGTATTTTTTTGGTAGAGATGGGGTTTCACCATGTTGGCCAGGGTAGTCTCGAACTCCTGACCTCAGGTGATCTGCCTGCCTCGGCCTCCCAGAGTGCTGAGATTACAGGCGTGAGCCACTGCGCCCAGTCCCTATGAATGATTCTAACATTGCAGTGTTCAGAGACTGCACAGAATGGCTCTGCAGAAACAGAAAGGTTGCAGAGGGGAACAGGAAGCATGAGGTGGTAGAAGGAACCGTGAAGTTACAGAAGCGGTCATTCACTGGGTCCCCCCCCCCGCCGCCCCGTCACAAAACATTCCTGTTTATTTCTCTGCATTTGTGCCAGGCAGCCATGTGACCTGAGAAGAGCTCTCTTGTGAGACAGGATTTTTCTCATTTCCTGGCTCCTAATCTAATAGAAGTGTCTAAACTAGTTGGCTGGCGCTGCCTGAGCGGTGGGAAGAAAAGGTAGAATCAATCACTCCATTTGAAACTGCATCTGCTGAAAAGATGTCACGAAGAGGCGGGTACGACCAGAATTCTGTTTACTTTCCTAGCAACCGCTGGCCCATTTCTTGTTTCTTGGCTGCAACCTGCTAAAGGTCCTCAGCAGGGCCTTCCAGAGCCTGGCCAGGGCACAGAGTCCCTGCCAGCTGTCCACCGGTACTTCTCCTTTTCCATTAGAATGCGTTTTATAACTTGATTAAAAGTGCCTGCCTGTTGCCAACCCTAGGCTGAGTTTTTAGGTTGCAGCCTCTGAAAGTCTCCTTATTAAAAGCATTTACAAAATAATATCCTAGTGGAGAGCTGCCAGGAGTTATTTGAAACTCCAGTTATTCCCATGGGAAGTCATTGTACGTTTTCCCAGTTAGAATTCATTTGGCTGGAAGACAGAGTCCTTGATACATACTCGTAAAAGTAATTTAATATTTGTGGATTTTTTTTTACTTTTTATTAAATCATCTTTTTGTGCAGATTTATGGGGTACAAGTGTGATTCTGTTACATGCACATATTGCATAGCAAGGTCAGGGATTTTAGGTATCCGTCACTCAAATAAGGTACATTGTATCCATCAAGTAATCCCTCATTATCAGCCCTCCTTCTCACCCTCTCACCCTTCCCAGTCTCCATTTTCTATTATTCTACACTCTACATCCATGGTTTTTTAAAAAAATTTATTTATATACTTTAAGTTCTGGAGTACATGAGCAGATCGTGCAGGTTTGTTACATAGGTATACACGTGCCTTGGTGGTTTGCTGCATCCATCGCCCTGTCATCGACATTAGGTATTTCTCCTAATGCTATCCCTCCCCAATCCCCCGACCCCCCAGGCCCCAGTGTGTGATGTTCCCCGCCCTATGTCCAGGTGTTCTCATTGTTCAACACTGACTTATGAGTGAGAACATGCAGTGTTTGGTTTTCTGTTCTTGTGTCAGTTTGCTGAGAATGATGGTTTCCAGTTTCATCCAAGTCCCTGCAAACGACATGAACTCATCCTTTTTTATGGCTGCATAGTATTCCATGGTGTACGTGTGCCACATTTTCTTTATCCAATGATTCTTTATCATTGATGGGCACTTGGGTTGGTTCCAAGTCTTTGCTATTGTGAACAGTACCACAATAAACATACGTGAGTATGTGTCTTTATAATAGAATGATTTATAATCCTTTGGGTAAATGCCCAGTAATGAGATTGCTGGGTCAAATTGAATTTCTATTTCTAGATCCTTGAGGAATCGCCGCACTGTCTTCCATAATGGTTGAACTAATTTACACTCCCACCAATAGTGTAAAAGCATTCCTATTTCTCCACATCCTCTCCAGCATCTGATGTCTCCTGATTTTTTAATGATCACCATTCTAACTGGTGTGACATGGTACCTCAATGTGGTTTTGATTTGCATTTCTCTAATGACCAGTGATGAGCTTTTTTTCATATGTTTATATATTTATAATTATAAATATATAATTTTCTATAATTATAAAAACTGCAATTGTGATTCAGCTCTGACCTGGGTGGCAGAGACCTTACTTGTGTCCTAACTACAAATGAAAGCTGCAGAATATATCAGTTCTTGGTCATATGCAGTGCTAGATCTCAGGGGGCAAATGAGTTCTGCAATGAGCTCAAACTTCCTTGGATATTTAAGATGATTGCATAGGCTGAGCGTGGTGGCTCATGCCTGTAATCCCAACACTTTGAGAGGCCGAGGTGGTTGGATCACTTGAGGTCAGGAGTTCGAGATCAGCCTGCCCAATATGGTGAAACCCTGTCTCTACTAAGAATACAAAAATTAGCCAGGCGCGGTGGCAGGAGCCTGTAATCCTAACTACTCAGGAGACTGAGGCATGAGAATCACTTGAACCCAGGAGACAGTGGTTGCAGTGAGTTGAGATTATGCCACTGCACTCCAGCCTCAGTGACAGAGCAAGACTCCATCTCAAAAACAAACAAACAATCAAAAGGATCATCACATAAAATGGTATGTCTGAGGCTTGAAAGAGGTAGTAAGGTTTCATTAACATCCTGACATTTAGTCTTTCTCCAGTTTCCTAGTTAATATTGCCAGTAAAATTAAGTGTTAAATAACAATTTTGCTTAAATAGATGCTACCCTATTGCTCAGAGTTTTTGCAGAGGTCACAAAGGCCAACACAGGTATGAAGTGTGTCAAGGACATAAACATCCTGATTAAGGTCCTAGACCATGCTCAGGATGTGCTAAGACATGCCAAACTGCAGCACTGGTCCCGTAACAGGCTGCTTATATAGGAATGGATTAGGAGGGGTATGGAGGATTTCTCTGGAGAGACTTGTTAGTATGCCCTATCTCCCCTCCCTAGGGGGTATAGGAATTCACTCAGGGTGGTGTCAAAAATATTAAGGGAAAAATATTAGAGATAGTTATAGAATATCATCTCAAACGCTTTTAGAAAGCATAAAAGTTTTTTCTATAGTTCTTAGCTGAAAGCAGCCTAAATCCCCTTTACATTTAGTTAATAAGTAAAGCAAATAGCTAAAGTACGTAAAGAAGTTTACCTAACTTGTTTACTCCTGTAGTCTTAAAACTAACCTTTAAGCCAGACAGCCGTCTCAAAAAGAAGTCAACCAAAGATATTATGCACTAACAGTGTTTCCTTTAAGCATCAGAACCTGTGCTTTAATCTTCAACCTCCAGTAGCATTGACTCAAGCCTTCGTCAATTCAACTTTACTAAATAAATGCAAGTCTCACTAGCTAAAGAAGGCTGGCAGCTGCTGTATCTTCACAGCACTCTCCAAAGGGTCTATAAGCAGCCACAGACCCTTCGCCACACTAGTGAAGCACAATATCTGTGTGTCAGTGTACTTTATACATCCATTGCTAAGTCAAGGCCTGCAGGACAGATCCCCACAACTAGCGGCCCCAACAATGGGGGCCTCAGGGCAAGAGAGGGGGCTGGAAGAAAGCCATCTGGGGCTATTCTGTGTAGTTCTGGGTTGGAGCATCAGAGAGAACCAGGCATCTGAGTTGCTTGTGACTGAGCTGCAGAATGGGGCTTGCACTCTCCAAACTGGCTGTCAGGCAGAGAAGGAACTGCCACAGAATGGCCTGTATGTCTAGAGTGAGCAGGGCAAAGTCTAGTGAGGTCTCTATGTGCCAGATACCAACATGCTAAAGGGACTCTTCCATCAGGAACAAGATGACCTCAACAGAGGGTTCATTTCAGGACAGGAGCTGAGCAAAGAGCTAAAAGCAGCAGCAAGGGGAAGAGGCATGGCCCACTTCAAGGGAAGTTCAGGTGACAGATTCCTGATGACGGGGAGCAGATGCCCAAAGAACACTCAAGGGTCCCCCAAAAGGAAGATAATTAACACACACCTGGAAGGTCTAATGGTAAATCCAATGGCATCAGTCAGGTGTACCTTTCCTCTCCTTCCTCATCCTTTCCAACTCTGCAGGGACCCAAAGTACAGTCAGAGAGTGATGGAGTCAATCAAAGGGAAGGAGACCATCATCGTCCACTGCCCCCTCCCCACTGCAGGTTTCCCAAACACAAAAAGGCTGAGCTGGGAGACTGAAGACATTTTAAGAGAATGATAACTCAGGCTTTTGATACAACTCTAAACTAGATTATTTTAAAACACCTAGAAAAATACATGATTTATAACATCCTTTGTTAAAACCTGAAAATAACTGGAGGACATTTTATTACCCAAGAATGACCTTAAAAGCTGAAGAGACCTAACTGAAATTTCATGTAGCATTAGTGGAGATGAAAAAACCAGGGGAGTGGTCAAAAGTTAAAGTACAGTGGCAGATAGAATCGTGTTACTGTGTCTACATCCAAGTCTAGTTTAATTATTAAAACTATTGTCTAGAGTCTTTCTAAAAGACAGAAGACTCCAGAACCAAAACAACAACAAAATAAAAATATGTGCATTATCAATCAAAAACTACAATAATCATGTGATTGGGACATATAACATACAGGTTTTTTGTTTGTTTGTTTTTTGTTTGGTTTGAAATGGAGTTTCACTCTTACCCAGGCTGGAATGCAATGGCCCAATCTCGGCTCACTGCAACCCCCACTTCCCGGGTTCAAGCGATTCTCCTGCCTCAGCCTCCTGAGAAGCTGGGATTACAGGCACCTGCAACCTTGCCCAGCTAATTTTTTGTATTTTTAGTAGAGACTGGGTTTCACCATGGTGGCCAGGCTGGTCTCAAACTCCTGACCTCAGGTGATCCACCCACCTGAGCCTCCCAAAGTGCTAGGATTAGAGGAGTGAGCCACCGCACCAGGCCTGAGTTTTTACATATGGGAAAAGCTGTTAGCACATGATCATGCCTCCTTCCTGCTGCCTAAAACATTCTCATGAGTCACTGAAGGGATAAAATATTCTAACACTTAGGCCATCTTAGTCTCAATCTCACAATGTCCCTGTTGTACTCTTATAATGCTACACACCACTGGAAATGTTCTGTTCAGAGTGTTACATTCAATACCCTGTCACTGATTTAAGAAATGTAATACGATTTTATAGCTTATGAAAGCATTGGTGTGCAGAAAAACAAACCCTAGCCATATATTTTCTTTCTCATACCCTCAAATTTCTGGAGAAACATAGTCATTTCTGTAATAAGAAATGCAGAATTCTGCATTTGGTTGAAAGGAACCACTTTTTCATGTCAAGAGATTTTCTAACTCCTGAGTGTCATGTGCAAATGGCAGAGAGTTACTCCCATAGCTCTCCTGCAGGAGATGGGATGTATCATTTCTCTTCTTAGCTCGCATACAGGGTTGGCCACTGACAACTTACAGTATCTCCAGCTGACATGGGTTTCTCATATCTGGCCAGACACTCATTCCTCTTTTCCTTCTTATATGTAGTGGTCTTAAGACATGTGTTCCAATTTGTTGACATTTCTACCCATCAAGCCTAGTTCTCCTCCCCTGGAACACGACCTGGTCTTAAGAACTCCCTTCTCAAAAATAGAAAATGGCAGAAGCAATGCTGTGTGAAATTCAGAACTAGCTCATAAAAGACAATACAGCATCAGCTTGGAATCATTTGGAATCCTTGCTCTTGGAACCCAGCCACCATGCTGGATCCCAGGCTACATAGAAAAAACTCAGGTCAGTGATCCAGCCAGCAGCATGGCTCAGAACCCAACTCACAACCAGCATCGCCCATCAGGCATGTGAGTAAGGAAGCCTCAGCTATGGTTTGAATACAACTCCATGAGAGACCCTGAGTGAAAACCACCAAGCTGAGCCCAGCAACATGAGAGATTATGACACATAATCATTGCAGTTTTATGCCACAAAGTGTATGGTGGTTTGTGACACAGCTGTAGGAAGTCATCACACTATCAAAATGCACTATTAAAGTTACTTTAAGCATGTTACACTCTTTGAACACTGTTTCTCTTCTGGTCATACACTCTATGACACAGAATCCAAAATTTAGAAAAAACTATTTTAGAAAGAGAGATTTTTTAGTAGAAAAATATTGGAAAAAAAACATTTCTCCACATTTAGACTATAAACCCATTCCAAAGCCATATAATGAAATATGATGATGCCATTAAAATATATGTATATGCTCTAGGATTTCTGTTCTGGACAAATGACATATTCATAGCTTTCTGTTCCTTCCCATTAAATACAACTGTAAACTCTGAAATTAATGTAAGAGGCAACCAAAGAAAAACTCTGAAACATGGTAAGAGGAAGGCAAACTGATTTAGGATCCTAGCACTGAAGGTAAAACGCAGTAGCAGGGTATCTTATGTCCCCTAACCCAACAGAAGGCAACTTAGACCTGAATTTCTCAACCCCCAACCAAACCACAGGTGGCAGCCCAGGTAGACTGATTCTTCCCTGGGAATGAACTGAAGTCCTACATGCCACACCAGGTGAGGATGGCATGACTGTAGGGGGACTGATCAAGTGATCTGCTAGTAAATGGTGGAGGAAAGAGCCTACTTTCCCCTTGGGCTAGAAATTCCCCTTCCCCATTGAGAGATATTGGAACAGAGAGGAGGCACTGGAAGGAGGGACCTTTCATAATAAACAGCCCAGCTCAGAAGCCTCCTTACTTCATAGACATGAGACTGTCCTTCACCACCTAGAGACACTGGAGGACTGTGGGGAACCAGAAGGAGGAATCTAACCACAAGAAGTGCCTCTGCTCCAGGAAGCATTCTTGGACCCTCATGAGAAGGGAACATATCACCAATGCAGTACTCAGCCAGGGAAGCTTCTTCATGCCCAAGGCCTGAGACTCCTGTACCAAGAGTCACTGTGTAGTCCATTCTGAGGAAGCCCTTTTCATCCCCTCAGGCAACACTAGCAAGATCAACAGGCATCTCAAGCAGCACCAGGGACAGCAAAGAGAATAAAATAATCCCATAAAAAAGCTCTAAAAGTCAAAGTGGCCACAAAAGTAGGAGAGGACCAATGTCTCAACCTAAATAAGGTGATATTCTGCTAAAATGAAAGATTAAAACCAGACCCCAGAGTCTTCCAGTATAACAGACAAACTCGCTAGGATAGTATAGAAAATCACTCATTACATGAAGAACCATAAAAAAAATGCAACTTGAATGAGAAAATACAATCAACTGATAACAATAGTGATTCAAATTCAACGTTGGAATTATTTGATAAGGATTTTAAATCTGTTGTCATAAAAATGCTCAGTTACTAGTGACAAATTTTCTTGAAACCAATATGGAAATATAAAATCTCAGCAAAGAAACAGAAGTTAGGAAAAGGAATCTGTATTAGTTCATTTTCATACTGCTATGAAGAAATATCTGAGACTGGGTAATTTATAAAGGAAAGAGGCTTAATGGACTCACAGTTCCACATGCCTGGTGGGGGAACCTCACAATTAGGTAGAAGGCAAGGAGGAGAAATGCACGTCTTACACGGGCAGCAGGCAAGAGAGTGTGCAGGGGAACTGCCCTTTCTAAAACCATCAGATCTCATGAGACTTATTTACTATCACAAGCACAACACAGGGAAAACCTGCCCCCATGTTTCAATTTCTTCCCACTGGGTCCCTCCCATGACACATGGGGATTATGGGAGCTACAAGTCAAGATGAGATTTGGGTGGGGACACAGCCAAACCATATCAGAATCAAATGGAAATTATAAAACTTAAAAATACAACAGAAAATAATTTGCTCAGTGGGCTCAATAGTGAAGTTGGTAAACCATAGGTGGTTAGATAAAGCATAGGATCAATGGGTTTAAGGATAAGTGAATGGAATTTGTTCTGTTTGAATAACATGCAGAAAATAGACTAAAAAAAATGAAAAGAGCCAGGGCCTCAGAGACCTATGGAATGCTAACACAAGATTTGTTACTCATATCATCAAAGTCTTAGAAAGGGAAGGAAAACACAGTGAGACTAAAGAAGAATTTGCAAAAATAATGAATAAAACTTGAAAATTTTGGTAAAAAGAAAAACTTATAGATTCATGGAACTGAGAAAACCCCAAACAGCATAAATACACACATATAAAAAATCATGCCAAGACACATCATAATTAATCTTCTGCAAACTAAAGACAAAATATCTTGAAAAAAGCCTGATAGAAACAACACATTAACTATAAGGGAATACAATTATAATAACTGAATTTCACATCAGAACCCCTGGAGGCCAGAAAAAAAAAACATAGCAGAATATTTCTTGAGTGCTGAAAGAAAAGAAGTTAACAGTCAAAAATTCTATATCCAGCAAAACTATCCTCTGCCAAGAAGGAGAAATAACATTCTCACTGTAAAGAAAACTTTTTAAAAAGTCCCTGGCTTAAAGAACTGGCTAAAAGAAGTTCTTCATGCAAGAGAAAATGATAAAAGAAGAAATCTTAGATCATCAGGATGGAAAAAAGAACAATGGAAAGAACAAATCTGGGTACATACAGTAGACTATTATTTTCCTCATGAGCTTTATAAATCATATTTGATGATTGCAACAAAAATTATGGAACCATCTGATACTCTGGACTGACCTGTAAAAAGGCAGAGAAGGTAAAGGGACCCAACTGCAAGTAAGATTTTCATGCTTCACTCAAAGTAGTGAAATTCTGGTACCCTTGGACCATGATGAGCCACATTATGTATATTTTAATTTCCACAGCAACCACTAAAAACACTATAAACGCCAGGTACAGTGGCTCATGCCCATAATCCCAGCACTTTGGGAGGCCCAGGCCAGCGAATCACGAGGTCAGGAGATTGAGACCATCCTGGCCAACATGGTGAAATACTGTCTCTACTAAAAATACAAAAATTAGCTGGGTACGGTGGCACATGCCTGTAATCCCAGCTACTTGGGAGGCTGAGGCAGGAGAATCCCTTGAACCAGGGAGTCAGAGGTTGCAGTGAGCCGAGATTACACCACTGTACTCCAGCCTGTGACACAGTGAGACTCTGTCAAAAAAATAAAAATTAAAAAAAAAATTTTTAATTAAATTAAAAATTTTTAAAAACCACCACTATACAAAGAAATCCAGGAAAAAATACTATAAATTAACTGAGATGGAGTATTTAAAAAATATTCAAGTGATCCTCAGGAAAGTGAGATAAGAAAAACAGAGGGGACAATCAGGAAAAAAAGATATATTTAAGCACTAATAAATCAATAATTACTTTCACTGAAAGTGGCCTTACTATATCATCAACAAAAATATAGACATTGATAGGGTGGATAAAAACATTGTGACACAACTATGTGATGTTTATAAGAAACTCACATGAAATCCAGACATAGGTATCTCAAAAGTAAAAGGATGGAAAATATACACCAGGAATACTATAATAAAACATGAATATAATAGTATCTGTTAAAGTACACTCATAGCAAAAGAAATTATTATAAAGAGAGACATATCATTATATATGATAAATAGATCAATTCTCCAGGAAGACCTACTGATCCCAAATGTTTATGGACCAAAGAACAGAGCATCAAAATCCATGAAGCAAACATCAATAGAGCTGAAAGGAGAACTAGACAAATCCACAATTCAAGTTGAAGAATTTAATACTTCTCTCCCAACTAGTAATACAACGACTAGGTAGAAACTGGCAAAGATACAGAAGATTGGAATCATATAATCAACCAACAGGTTCTAATTGACATATATAGAACACAGCAAACAACAATAAAATAATATGCTATTTTTTCCCCAGTGCCCATGGAACATATTCTAAGATAGACTATATCCTAGACCACAAAATATAGGTCAACAAATTTTTGAAAATTGAAATCAGATACAGTGTGCTCTCTAGTTCTGGATTCAAACTAGAAATCAATAAGACAAAAACAATAAAAACTAAACAGGAAAAATTAAACTTAACACACTCCTGTATAATCCATTGGCCAACTAGAAAGCTTCAAAACAAATAAAAATGCATACAAGCAAACAAAAATAAAACATAACAAAATATTGGGATGTAGCTAGAGAGATTTAGCTAACACTAAATGCTTACATAAGGAAAAATGACAGTTCTCAGTAAGTAATCTAAGTTCCCATGTCTCAGAAAATGAAAACTATCAAAATAAATCTAAAGCAAGCATAAGGAAAGAAATAATAAAAAGTACACCAGGAATTAATTAAGAAAAGAAAAACAATAGAGAAAAATCAATGAAACAAGAAGCTGGTTCTTCAAAATAGTACATTTGATAAATGTTTAGAAAACCTGACAAAAATAGACACAAATCATCAATATCAAAAATATAACACCCTACATATAGGGGATATTAATATCATATTCTGGGATATCGCTGCAGATTCTGAAGCCATTAAAACATTAAGAGAATACCAAAAACCACAACTCAGGAGAAATGAACCAATTCCTCAAAGCCACATACTGCCAAAACTCAACCAAAATGAAGTAAATCACCTGATCAGCTCCATAATGATTCAAAAATTGAATTTGTAATTTAAAAGCCTCCCCAAATTAAACCACAATGAGCTATTTCTATACACCAAGAAAATGACCAAAACAAAAAATAGTAAGAACACTAAATGCTGGCGAGGATATGGAGAAACCGAATCACTCAGTCACTCTTGGTAGAAATGTAAAATGGCACAGTCACTCTGTCAAACAGTTTGGCAGTCTTTTTTTTTTGTTGTTTTTTTTTTTGAGACAGAGTCTTGGTCTGTTGCCAGGCACCAGGCTGGAGTGCAGTGGCGCAATCTCGGCTCACTGCAACCTCCACCTCCTGGGTTCAAGCAATTCTCCTGCCTTAGCCTCCTGAGTAGCTGGGACTACAGGCGCATGCCACCACACCCAGCTAATTTTTGTATTTTTTTAGTAGAGTGGGGTTTCACCATGTTGACCAGGATGGTCTCGATCTCTTGACCTCATGATCTGCCCACCTCAGCCTCCCAAAGTGCTGGGATTACAGGCGTGAGCCACCGCGCCCAGCCAAAATGTTTGTTTCTTACATTTTTTATGATAAGCATCTGAGACTTTTATAATAGGAAAAACTTAATTTGATGAAAATATATACTTTTATTCATTCTGATTTTTCTGGGTCCATGGAACCTGCAGCATTATCAGAATCATCCACTTTTCTCTTGCTTAAGGCTGCTTACATGGGTTCCTTGTGGATTTCTTCCCCATTCCTCTGCTATTGTACTTTGGGCTTGTCTTGAAATTATACAACTGTGAAGACACAGAATTTCAAATTTGCCTAACTATGCAGGAACAGCAGGGAGAGTTCTCTGGGGAAGTGTTGAAAGCAAGTGGAGACGCTAGAGGAGTTTGGAGGTTGTTTTTTACCTAGATAGTTCTGGGTGCAATTAAGCTGTACTCAAAACTAGATAGGCTAGAAAATATTGGGGAGGCAAATGTGGTTCCACCCTTTATACAAAGAATCGTGTTTCATATCTGGATAAAAGAAAACCTATAGTGAATTGCAAAATCATTAGAGGCAGAAGGCACCTGAGAGACAGGTCACCAGGTAGCACAATTCCAGGTGGCCCCATTCACATTTAGCCTATGTATACGGTGGCCCCTGGGTTTGTTCAGTGCAATCCCTGTATACAGACATTCTGCTGAATCCAGTCATTATCACTCCTGCCCTTTCTCACACTCAGACTTGGGATCCTTTTACAGAGGAGGAAAGTGAGGTCCAGAGGAGGACAGCAACTTGTTCAAAGCCACACAGCTAACCACAGAACCAGACTAAAATTCAGATTCTTGAATTTTAGAACAATATTCTTTCCTCTCTACAATGATGACTGGAAAGGATATTGTCACTCAAAATGGCCAGCTCCACCACAGCAACAAGTTCATTCTTAAAAGTATCATTTCAGATCCATATGGCTATAGGCTAAACCAGGGCTATTTTATAACATCCCAAATTACAAATTGAGTGCAAATTCTAAGTACACTTTTCTCACATATGAAATGACAATAATAATAGTACCTACTTCTTAGTGTTCTTCTGGAAATGGAAGAATTAATATTTGTAGAATACTTAGAACAGTGCCTGTCATATAGAAAGTACTATCTAGGTATTGGATATTATTATTATTACTATTAGCATATATTTTCCCCATTAATATGTGGGTTCTTCAGAGACTATATATGTTTTATCTGTTATTCCATAGGACCTGGCATGGCTTTGAGGAGTGATTATTAATGTTTGATGATGGATAGATGGGTGAATGGATGGGTGGATGGATGGATAGACGGATGGTTGAATGGATGGATAGATGGATAAATGGAGAGATAAATGGATAAAGGAGTATGAATGAAGGAAGGAGGATGGATGGTTGGATGGATGGATTAAGAAGGATGGATGGATGAAGGAGGATGGAGGAATGGATGCATGGCGGATGAATGACTGAATTCAAGCTCTTGTGAGTAACACCAGGGACTGACTATTTCATAGAACATTTTTCATGGGGAACAAAGATATGATACTATTCACAGGTGATATGTGAATGCTTTAGTTTCATTGAATTCTACAACTGTCAAGGCCTTTGATGACTCATCTTACCCAGCTCTTGGCTCGATGCAGGAAATCACATGATCAGCAGCCTGAACACACAGCCCTAGTTTAAAAGCTGGGGCAAAATGTGAGCTCAATCTCTGCAGTTCTGTGACTGTACCATTGTAATGATTACCAAGTTCTTCTCAGGTCCATTCTACTCCTTCAGCTTACCTGGACCCCCTGGCGACACCAAGAATGAGTCTAATTTCCCCACCACCAGGTTTTTTGTTCACTTGTTCAGCATGTATTTAGTGAGCATACAGTGATTAAAGTGTAAACATGGTTCCTCCTGTCTTGGAGATTACTTTACCAAGGAAGAGACAAAAGAGAAAGTAATTTGCCGAAGATACAAGGACACACTATGGAAAGCGCTATAGAGGAAGTGTACAGGGGGAGCTGTATTGACCAGGGCACCCCTGAATCTGCCCTGAGATGCAGGAAAGAGGATGGGCTGCTAGTTTTCAGTGCTGCAGCATCTACTAATAGTGTAGACAGAAAAGTGTCAGGACCACATATTAATTCAATGATTGCTCAACCCCCAACTAGGTGAGACAAGAAAGACAGTATCAGCCAGGCATCTGCTTGCAGATGCTTCGGTATTCTGAAAAAAAGCACCCCCAAATTGAACAGCCAGATGGATCAGCCAAGTTGAAACAGACTTCGGAGATCACCCGGGTCATACTGCCCCCTCAGCATGTGCTCCCTGTGCACTCACCCATGCCCCCAAGCTGACGACGTTTAACAAGAGAAAGGGCTAAATGTCAGATGTCCTGACCCTGGCGCTCTCTGACCACTGGCACATTGTCTTTGCTCATGCTTACTCTTATATGCTGTGGTCCTTAGGATTTTCTTAATGAGTTTAGAAATTTCATTTTACTAATCCATTCACTTATTCATTCGTTCATTCACTCATTTGGCAAAACTGAAGCTGGGATGTTCCAAAGAGCACTATCTACCCCTCCCTTCCCTTCCAAATCCCCTACCACAGTCTTTTTTTTTTCTTTTCTATTTATTTTTTATTTTTTTGTTTTTGAGGCAGAGTCTTGCTCTGTCACCCAGGCGCTGCAGTGCAGTGACGTGATCTCGGATTTTGGCTCACTGCAACCTCCACCTTCCGGGTTCAAACAATTCTTGTGCCTCAACCTCCCAAGAAGCTGGGATTATAGGTGTGTACCACCACACGTGGCTAATTTTTGTATTTTTAGTAGAAATGGAGTTTCACCATGTTGGCCAGCTGGTCTCAAACTCCTGAACTCATGTCATCCTCCTGCCTCGGTCTCCCAAAGTGCTGGGGTTACAGGCGTGAGCCACTGCGCCTGGCCCCTACTATACTTTTAACTCCACAATGCACCTAAACAAGTAATCTCAAGAAGGGAGCTATATTAGAATCAATTCTTTATTCCTAAGATACCAATGTCATCTGGATCCATGCCATCATGTCTTTCTCCTCTGTTTACTTTTGCCACTAGAAGAAGCCAAGGCATCCATGTTGATACTAGCAGTGGACTCTCATCTCTTGATGTGATGCAAACCCCTTCATTCCCCTGACCTTCCAAATCCTTCTTCTGTTTTCTCTGAGACACTGTGGCATCAGCCAAAACCCCTTCGTGTTAAACCTTTTCCCCGATGTTTCTCTTAACTTTTGCTCTTAGTAAATTTAAGCTACCGCCTGAGAGATGCCCGTGCAACCCTATCAAACAACAATGCTGACTCCCCACCCAACATCTGACCCAGCCACGGTCACGGCTTCTAGGCTACTTCTTTTACCCTCTTCATAAAGTCTCCATCTTTTCAGGAGTTTATTCTGTAAGACAGCACCCTTGTTGTGACCATCTACACCTCTGCAGGCTTCTCTTCTTCTTCGCTCTTGGAAGATTTTAGTTTTTGAATGGACACCTTTTTCTCCACCAATATTCCCATCGCGTGTTTTGGTTGTTTTCTGCAACTAAGCAAACGATCCTTCTAATCATTTGACCTTACAGTTCCTTGGTTTTCTCATCTCTGATGGTTGCTTTTGGCCTACCTATGCAACTCACAGCCTCAGGTCTCTCCAAGGTGCCATCGTCACTCACTGTTATTCTCCAAAATCTTGGTCCCACCAGCACACCCCACCTTTCTGCTCCACTCCTTCTCAGACCAGCCCTCCAAGAGTCCTTCTGCTCCACCTAGACATCCAACCCACCGGTCCTCACAGGCAGACCACCCTCCTGTGTTCTGTGGCTCATCTTCAGAGACACTCTCTTGCATGTACCCTCAACTTGCAGGCCCACGTTTCCCACGTTTTTGCTCTCCCTTCCTTTGTCATAACTGTCCAGCAAAACACCAAGCCCAGTGAAAGTTCAGCTCTGCATACTTCACTCTTGCCCCTGAGAAGTTGAATATAGAAAGAGTAAACACAACCAATATTGCTAGTTGGTCTCATTTTTTAAATGAATAACCACAAAAGCGAGTCATCACCGTGCTTAGCAATCCTGTAACAATTCCCTAGTCAACACACTCGTCCATGATCTGGAGAAACTATTGCATCTTGTATTTTCTGAAACCTCTGATTCCCTGCTCTCTCCCTCTTCACACTGATCCGGTGGTTCTCTAGCTTGAGCACACATTGCCATCACCTGGAAGGCTCGTTTTTTTTGTTTTTTTGTTTTTTTTTTTTGAGATGGAGTTTCACTCTGTCTCACCTAGGCTGGAGTGCAGTGATGTGATCTCAGCTCACTGCAACCACTGCCTCCCAGGTTCAAGTGATTCTCCTGCCTCAGCCTCTCGAGTCACTGGGATTACAGGCACCCACCACTACACCTGGCTAATTTTATATTTTTAGTAGACCTGGGTTTTCACCATGTTGGCCAGGCTGGTCTCAAACTACTGACCTCAATTGATCCACCCGCCTTGGCCTCCCAAAGTGCCGGGATTACAGGCGTGAGCCACCGCGCCTGGTCTTGGAAAGCTCATTCAAATGTCGCCTGCTGGACCCCATCCCCAGGTTGTGGTTGGGCAGACCTGGGGTGGGGCCCAGGAATTTGTATTGCTAACAAATTCTCAGGTGATGCTGCTGCTGCTGCTGGTCTGAGGACCACACTTTTAGAACCACTGCACTAACCTAACCTCACATTTCACTGGGAAATTATAAACAACCTGGAAAGAACCACTTCATCGTCCTACTACCAAGCGCACTCATTATCTTTATGTCCACCCACCTTCTCTCTTATTACAATGGTGGCAGATCTCTCTCCAACCCACGGCCAGCGTTCCAGTCCATTTGTCTTATCCTTTCTTGCCAAAAGTTAAGAACTATGCTTTTGTAATTGCCTTTGTTTTTCTCTCCTAAACATGCAGACAAGCTGCAATATCTCCTCTGTGGGGAAATTCCTCACTCAGTCTCACGTATTTATTTAGCTGCCAGCCAATTCCTCTGCTTTTCCTTTAGAACAAAATCCTCAATAACTTTCTGTGTACCTCCAAGTGGTCTCACTAGTCTCTCTTGAACCCATCGTGTGGACCTCCTTCTCCACAACTGGACAGAAACTACTGCTGTCAAAATCGACAGTGCCTTCCACATTGTGAAATGTAACAGAATTCTGTTCTCATCTTACAATGTTTGAGACAGCTGACCCCTCTCTCCTTCTTAACTTTCTTCCCTTGATTCCAGAATACCACTTTCTCAGTTCTCCTGCTACCTGATTTGGAGGCTACTCCTTAGACTTTTTGGTTACATTCTTGTAGTCTTCCTGATTTTGTTTTTAAGATAGAGCCTTGATCTGTTATCCAGGCTAGAGTGCAGTAGCACAATCTTGGCTTACTGCAGCCTCAGCCCCCTAGGCTCAAGCCTCCCAAATAGTTGGGACTACAGATATATACCACCACACCAGGCTGATTTTTGCATTTTTTGGCAATGTGAGAGCTCATTCCCTGGGAGGCAGACAGTTCAATCTCCCACCTCAGCCTCCCAAGTAGCTGGGTCTACAGACATGCACCAACACGCCAGGCTAATTTTTGTATTTTTTGTAGAGATGGGGTTTTGTCATGTTGCCCAGGCTGTTCTCAAACTCCTGAGCCCAAGTGATTCACCCACCTCAGCCTTCCAAAGTGCTGGGATTACAGGCCTGAGCCACCTTGCCTGTTCTCTTCTGATTTTTCAGTACCATTGTGCCCAGGGCTCAGCCCCTACCTGCCTTCTCTCTTTTATATTCACTTCCTCTCCAGGAGATCTCACATACCCTAAGGCTTTCAGTGTCATATATACATTGATGGATTCCAAATTAATGACTTAAGCCCAACCTCTCCCCTAACCTCCAAGTACTTAATGTCACCACTTACATTAACAGGAATCTTATGCCAAAAATAAATTCTTGATTTCTTTCCCCAAACGAACTCCTGCCTTAGCTGCCCTATCTCCAATGGCACCTCCTGCCTCAAAGTTGCCCAGATCAACCTCGGAGATATACTGAATTCTGCTCTCTCACTCTGCAGAACAAATGCCATGAGCAAATCCCACCTATATTCCACATAAAATGTATGTAGAACCCAGCAATGTCTCCCCAGCCCACCTCGAACATCCTAGGTCAAGGTCAGCCATCTAGGTCAACCATGGTCTAGTTCAACCATCCTAGACCAGGCCATCGGCACCTCTTTTAATTGGTCTTCCTGCTTTTACTCCTGTCTTCCCATAGTCTTTCCCCTCATTGCACGGTCTGGTCCCATCTGTTCTCTAACTGCATCTATCACCACTGTCCCACTCTCTCACTCTGATCCAGCTGCACCCGTATCTTAACTGCTCCTGGGACAAGCCAAGCACGCATTCACCTCGAGGTCTTTGCACTTGCTGACCTCTCTGTCTGAAATGTGGTCGAGTTTCAGGTGATCACTTCTGCTTCCACGGTTCTCACCTTATGGCTTCCCCACCAAGCTTGTGCAGCCCACCTTATTTTGTTGTTGTTCTGTTTTGTTTCAGGCTTTTGGCAGCCCGAAGCCATGGTTTTTAGTTTTTGTCTCTAGGGATAAGTAGAAAAGAGGTATGAGGAAGGGGATTTAGTGGCCACACCAGAAACAGAAACTAAGAACCCATGATTTATTCCCTCCCTTGGACACCCCTGCTTCCTTCTGCTGGTGTAGTTGAGATAAGAAAATTAATGGGAGAGAGAATGCTGGGGCTCTCCTCCAGATATGGAGAGGTGCCAAAGACTGATGTTTATGGCTCCCCAAAATTCATAGGCACAAACCAAATCCCCAAGGGGATAAGATTTAGAGGCAGGGCCTTTGGGAGGTGATTAGGTCATGAAGGGGGAGCTGTAGTGAGTGGGATAAGTGCTCTTATAAAAACTATTTGAAGGGGCCAGGCACAGTAGTTCACGCCTATAATCCCAGCACTTTGAGAGGCCGAAGCCGGCAGATCACTTGAGGTCAGGAGTTCGAGACCAGCTTGGCCAACATGGTGAAACCCTGTCTCTACTAAAAATACAAATATTAGCCAGACATGGTGGCACTTGCCTGTAATCACAGCTACTCAGGAGGCTGAGGCAGGAGAATCACTTGAACCCAGGATGTTGCAGTGAGTCGAGATTGCGCCATTGCACTCCAGCCTGGGCGACGAGAGTGAAACTCTATCTCAAAAAACAATAAAAAAGAAAAAATGCTTGAGGGGTTGAATACCCTGTTCTCCATGATGTGATTATTGCACATTGCATGCCTGTATCAAAACATCTCATGTACCCCATAAATATATACACCTACTATATACCCACTAAAATTTAAAATAAAAATAAAGAAAAAACAATGCAAATTATCCCCTCATTCCTTCTGCCATGTGAGTACATAGCAAAAATACAGTTGTCTATTAACATGAATCAGGAGTGGGCTCTCACCAGACACCAGATCTCACCAGGCACCTTGATCTTGGACTTCAAGTTTCCAACACTTTAAGAAATAAATTTCCTGTGTTTGTCAGCCACTCAGTCTACGGTACTTTGCTATAATAGTCAAATGGAATAAAAAAGGCAACCCTGGTGGGGAGTCTGTCATCATGAGATTGAGGACCATGTCACTATCCACTGAGGCATCTGGGGCCTAGGAAACTATATAAAGCTACTCTGTCATAAAGAGCTCTGAGATATAGTACCTATGTGGCCCATATACTTATCAGAACTTTTTTTTAAAATTATTTTACTTTATGTTCTGGGACACATGTGCTGCACATGCAGGTTTGTTACATAAAGATACATGTGCCATGGTGGTTTGCTGCACCTATCCACCTTCCATCTCCATTTTAAGCCCCGCATGCATTAGATATGTGTCCTAATGCTCTCCTTCCCCTTGTTCCCCACACCCTGACAGGCCCCGGTGTGTGATGTTCCCCTCCCTGTGTCCATGTGTTCTCACTGTTCAACTCCCACTTATGAGTGAGAACATGCAGTATTTGGTTCTCTGAGTTCATGTCCTTTGCAGGGACATGGATGAAGCTGGAAGTCATCATTCTCGGCAAACTTACTGGAACTTTTTATTTCCTGCATTCTAATTGCTGGTATTTCTTGGGCTCTGAATCCCAAGCTGAAGAATTGCTTCTTATTTTTATTCTTTGTTATAGTTACTTGTGGACAAAGTTTATTTCACATTTTGAGTTGTAAGCATCTCAAAACTTAGGTTTTATAGTTTATCATCTCTTCTATTTCTACCACAGGACATGCTACAGAGTAGGTCCATGCTAATAGCTAGCATTTAGGGAGCACCTCTTATGTGCTAATGTGTAAGTGGTTTGCAAACGTGGTTGTGCTAATTTCCTTCCCTGGATGCATCTCCCTTTGCAGTATGAATCCGCAGCATTTTCCTCCAAGCCATGGAGTCAGTTTCCCCAACCATGGCATCTGGGCTAGACTTGTGGCTTAGTCTTACCAAGAGCATGCGACAGACCTTATGCCTAGACCTCAAGAAGCTTTGCATGTATTTTTTTCTTTTTTTTTTTTTTTTGAGATGGAGTTTTGCTCTTGTTGCCCAGGCTGAAGTGCAGTGGCGCTATCTCGGCTCACAGAAACCTTCGCTTCCTGGGTTCAAGAAATTCTCCTACCTGAACCTCCCCAGTAGCTGAGATTACAGGTCCTCACCACCATGCCTGGCTAATTTTTGTATTTCTAGTAGAGACTGGGTTTCACCATTTGGCCAGGCTGGTCTCAAACACCTGACCTCAGGTGATCTACCCGACTTGGCCTCTCAAAGTGCGGAGATTACAGGCATGAGCCACCGTGCTGGCCCTGAAGCCTTTCACATTGTTACCCAGTTTCCTGAAGCCCTGTCCAGTTTCCATTTGAACAGCCTGAGCTAGCCTGCTGGAGGATGAAAGCCCACATGGAGCAGAGTCATGTCCTTCCAGATGATGTCATCCTTAATCAACCAGCCCAGCTGGCCCAGCAGCTAACTTCAGACACATGAGCGAGCCTAGCTGAGCCTCATCCAAATTATAAACCAACAAAAGGCAAATAAATAGTTGCTATTTTAAGTCAGGAGTTGGCAAACTGTAGCCTGTGGACCAAATCTGGGCTTTCTCCTGTGTTTGTCAATATTATTTGGTTGGAACAGAGTCTTACTCCTTCCTTTAGGTGTTATCTATTGCTGCTTTCATATGATAACAGAGTTGAATAGTTGCAACAAACACCAGATGGCCTGCAAAGCTTAAAATACTGACTCTCTGTCTCTTCACAGAAAAGGCTTACAAACCTTGCTTTAAGTCACTAAGTGTGGGAAGGGCTTGTTATAGCCAGGAACTAAGCCATGCATTTTAAAATATTATCTGGTTTATTATTATTATTATTTTGATATGGATCTCGTTCTGTCTCCCAGGCTGGAGTGCAGTGGTGTGATCTCACCTCACTGCAACCTCCACCTCCCGGGTTCAAGTGATTCTCCTGCCTCTGCCTCCAGAGTAGCCGGGATTATAGACACATGCCATCACCCCTGGCTAATTTTTATATATTTAGTAGAGATGGAGCTTCATCATGTTGGCCAGGCTGGTCTTGAACTCCTGACCTCAGGTGATCCACCCACCTCAGCCTCCCAAAGTGCTGGGATTACAGGCGTGAGCCACCACATCTGCCCTGTTATCTGTTTTAATCATCAGTTTAACCCACTGAGGGTTGATCATGCCCATTTTACAGATAGAAAACTGAGGCATACAGAAGGAGAAAAATTTGTATACAGTGGGGTCAGGAGAAAACCCAAGTAGCCTGGCCTTACAGCCTTATGACATTGGCATTACTGTTGCATTAAATAATGCTAAATACCTGGGTGCATGTCTGAGTGAATAACAGTTCAGGTCAGGTCAGGTCAGTTCTTATGAGGAAGGAACATGGACAGTAGCAGTCTGAGTTAGTGGTGTATACTTTTGAACACAAATGAATTCCTCATGGAAAGGGTTAGACATTTCCGCCATCTGGACCTTAAGGGTTCCTAACAAGACTTTTATATATGTATCCCTAATGGATCACTGAAATATAGTATGTGTGGGAGGGAGGAAGGAAGACAATAAGTAAGTGGGATAAGATGTCAGAGGCATTTGAACCAGAGTGACTCCATTTTTAATAGGGGCTGAGTAAAATGAGGCTGAGACCTAGTAGGCTGCTTTCCTAGGAGGCTAAGCATTCTTAGTCACAGGATGTTTATGGTTAAGGGAACAGGTTAACAATGTTTGCCAAACAGACCTAGAATTTAACAGACCCACGAAACAGACTGATGTCTTGATATCTTAAAAACAAAAGCATGATTTGTTTAAGAATAAGTTTTGCAGCCTGGCTTGTAATCCCAGCACTTTGGGAGGCAGAAGTGGGCAGATTGCTTGACCTGAACTGTTATTCAGCTCCATATTCACTCAGACCAGCCTAGGAAACCCTGTCTCTACGAAAAATACAAAAATTAGTATGGCATGGTGCTGCACCCTTGTAGTCCTAACTACTTGGGAGGCTGAGGTGGGAGGATCGCTTCAGCCCAAGAGGTTGAGGAGGCTGCAGTGAGCTATAATCATGTTGTTATACGTAAATATTCAGTGCTGCAAAAGAAGTAGCATTGGAATATAAATTTCCTCAGCAAGGCAATTTACCTCTATAGAAGGGTGTAGCTCACAAATGGAACAATGGCGAGCACATACCTGGACAAGGGAGGGGAAGGGGTTCTTATTCCTGATGCAGGTAGCCCCTACTGCTGTGTCGTTCCCCTATTGGCTAGGGTTGGACGGCACAGTCTAGTCTAATTCTGATTGGCTATTTTAAAGAGAGCAGGAGTATGAGCTGGAGTGGTGGGGTGGGTAGTTTGGCAGGAAGGATGGTTATGGGACAGGTCAGAGCAGGTAAGCAGGGGTGACTCAGGTCAAAGCAGGTGACCAGAGCAGGTGACCGGGATGAGTCAGGACGGGGCAAGGGACAGGGGGAACAGATGTGAACTACTGATTAGAACTGGTGGAAAAGGTTGTTTACTGAAACTACAAGGAAGTTAAACTTTAACATGGAGGACTGACCATACTGCCGTACTGATTCTTCGAAGAGAAACTTGGAGTTCTCTATATCTAACAATCACACAACTGCACTACAGCCTGGTGACAGAGCAAGACCCTGTCTCAAAAAGAAAAAGAAAAAGAGAGAGAACAGAATTAGTTTTGCTTTAAATATAGTAACAGAGATTCTTGCAGAAAACAGTAGTTATGGGAAGATGAAAAATCCTTTGTCGCAGCACCTTGTAGTAGAGCATACCACCCCCATGAGTTTTTGCCTTTTTTATCTTAATATGAACAAGCATTGTAACTAAGGTGGGCACGTTCTTCTTTTTGCTTTTGGGAATATCCTGCTCTGTCTGTTGAGCAGCCATTCTTTTATTCCTTTACTTTCTTTCTTTTTTGGAGACGGAGTTTCTCTCGGTCACCCAGGCTGGAGTGCAGTGGCATGATCTCAGCTCACTGCAAACTCTGCCTCCCGGGTTCAAGCGATTCTCCTGCCTCAGCCTCCTGAGTAGCTGGGACTACAGGTGCGCACCACCACACCAAGCTAATTTTTTGTATTTTTAGTAGATAGGGATTTGACTGTGTTAGTCAGGATGGTCTCGATCTCCTGACCTTGTGATCCACCTGCCTTGGCCTCCCAAAGTGCTGGATTAAAGTCATAAGCCACCGCACCTGGCCTTATTCCTTTACTTTCTTAATAAACTTACTTTCCCTTTATTCTGTGGACTCACCCTGAATTCTTTCTGAGGTCCAAGAATCCTCTCTTGGGGTCTGGATTGAGACCGTTTTCCGATAACAGGAGGAGAAGGTGGAAGAGGTGGCAGTGAAGGAAAGGAGGAAAGAGAAGGTTTAGCAACGGAAGGAAAAGCAATTCAAATTCTATTGAGGGTAGAGAGTCTTCCACTTGTCTCTGGCAACTGCTGATATCCATTCTGAATGTAGAATGAATCTGTCTTTGGAAAGGCTTGGCGCATCATCAGGGCTCATTGTTGAACAAGGTAAGGAAACTCTAGCCTGTCTTCTATCTAAGCCCTGGCCTTTACTGGCCCAGCCTCCTCCAGAGTGGGTAACAGGCCTGCTAGTGAGACCCTCACAGCTTCCCCATTTCTCAAAAATAGGAGCATGTAGATAGCGCAAGACTACATCCTAGACAGAAGCGAAATCCCCTTGACTTTCTCAACATCCTCCCCCTGCCCCCACCTATGCTGACACTATTCAATAACCCACATTGACTTTGGGAGGAGAAAAAAAATGTAATTGTAGAAGTGTAAATCCCCTTAAATACTAAGATCAAAAGGAAAGTTTCCATCCAATGACATGTAATTAAACATGCAGAAGTGCCCCGCTCTGATTCTTGAATGCTTATGCACTTCTAAATTGTTGCCAGGGAGATCAGGGCCTGAGAAAATTAAAACCATTTCGCCTCAAAAGAATACATGATTTTCACAGCTTTCTAGTGTGATTTCCTGTTGTGCAGAACTTTGTGTTCTCCCGTATTCCCCTCCCTGCCTCTGTACTGATGTTCAGGACTGAACGGAAGCAGCTTTGCAAACATCCTTGGTTGAGAATTCCCACAGGCCCAGCCTGATATGAGCAGAGAAACATATAGCAAGGCCTAAAATTCTCCTGCTGCTTCATGTTCAACCAGATGATAAATGCCCCAACTTAGGCAGAGTACCCTGAGGGTAGTCTCAGGGTCTGGGGTTGAGGAGATGTAAAGTATTGTAAGTAAAGTTACAATGTAACTCAAAGTTTTGCAGTGTCTCTGTTACATCAGGGTGACCTGCACAGTTTACTTAGCTTCTCTATGCCTTAATGTCTTCTGTTGGGTTCCCCCAGAAGTAGACATAGAAACAAGTATTTTAGGACAGAAAAATATAGGAAACACCAGTAGAAGATGACTGGGCAGAAAAGGGAAATATGCTAATACAGCCAATTACCACTGCGGATCCTACCAGGGAATGGTGGGAAATGGCGGAGTAGTTCTGATATAGTTTGGCTCTGTGTCTCCACCCAAATCTCAAGTCTAACTGTAATCTCCAGTGTGGGAGGAGGGACCTGGCAGGAGGTGATTAAATCGTGGGGGCAGACTTTTCTCCTTGCTGTTCTCGTGATAGAGTTCTCACGAGATCTGGTCATTTCAAAGTGTGTAGTACCTCCCACTTCATTCTCTCTCTCTCTCTCCTGCTGGCCATGTGAAGATGTGCCTGCTTCTCCTTCACCTTCCTCCACGATTTTAAGTTTTCTGAGGCCTCCCCAGAAGCAGAAGCCTGTCCAGCCTTAATGTCTTCTATTGGGAACTGTGAGCCAATTAAACCTCTTTTCTTTATAAAATCACCCAGTCTCAGTTATGCTTTTATAGAAGCGAGAGAATGAACTAATGCAAGTTCACTTCAAAGCTTTCCATCTCAAGAGGCAAGGGAGTTGGAAATTTATCTAACTCGCATTGGACACTGCCTGAGGTTATTCACAGGGAACGATAATACTTCTCTTTGCCTTGAAGGCAGGTAGAAAGAACCTTCCTGGCATCAGAAAAAGGCCCCTAGAAAAAGAGACACAGATACTAGCAATTGCAAATTATCCAGAGCTCTTCCAAGTTGTAAGATTTGAAGGAAATGCCTGCCACCTATCGTCTCAGCTATACTTAGTTTCTTAATCTGCAAAATGGAATGAATAATAGTACTTACTTTACGAGGCCGTTGCAGAAATTTGTTGAGTTGCTACATGCAAAACACTGAGAACCCAGCTGGGCATATAATAAGCATTCTATTGTATGGCATGATTGCTATCATTTTTACTTCTATTACTGCTACTGCTTATACAACTTGTGCTTTTTTGATATGAAAGTCTACCATCGGGGAGCACTGTAGAGGAAAAGGTATTAGGCCAGGCATACTCTTTAGTTCTCTGGCCTTGAGTCCTTCATCTGTGATATTCAGTTAACAATACCTAGCCAGTAGGGTGTTAAAGATGAAGTAAATGTGAGAACACGCCTGAAGCTAAATCTTTCTCAAAGGGTTATGGACACTCAGAGCCAGAAGGAGGTCATCTCTCCTGCGCTCCCTGATATGCTGGAATCTGCCACATTACTGGCAACAGGTGGGGGCCTCCAGAATCTGCTCCAGTGCTTTTGGAAGTCCTGACACCCTCCCGATCTTCTTCTTTATAACATGCACGCTTTGGCCTGTGTCCGTTTGCTGGACCCACATCAGGCCAGCCCTCTTCTCAGGACAAATTTTCTTTTCTTTTCTTTCTTTTTCTTTTTTTTTTTTTTTTTGAGACAAGGACTCACTCTAGTGCCCAGGCTAGAGTGCAGTGCAGTGAACCTGGCTCACTGCAACCCTGACCTCCTGAGCTCAAGTGATCCTTCCACCTCAGCCTCCCAAATAGCTGGGACTACAGGTGCATGACACCATGCCCAGCTAATTTTTGTATTTTTTGTAGAGACAGGATTTCATCACGTTGCCTAGTCTAGTCTCAAACTCCTGGCCTAAAGTGATCCTTCCACACTAGCCTCCCGAAGTGCTGGGATTACAGGCGTGAGCTACTGTACCTGCCCAGGAACAGAATATTAACTGTCATTTTAAATGAATTCAAGAAGTTTGCTTGAATTCATGATCGAACAGCTCACCAGCTGGGACTAATATAATGCCAATTTTTAGAGTAATGGCTAAATAAATCAGGATATAGCCATGGAACAGAATACTACGTAGAAAGTGAGAAAGAATAAAGTATTCCTTTATTTCCTCTTAAGGAAATAACTCTAAGCATAATATTGAGAAAGAATGAGGTATTCCTTTATTTCCTATTAAAGAAATAACTCTAAGCATAACATTGAGTGATAAAAGCAGGTTGTATGCTATATAACATTTAAATAACACATACAAAATATAGCATATTTTAAGTATATATGAATGTTAAATGCATTCCATATTGCAACAGTTAATTTTAGATATCACATGGCTAGGCCATGAATACGATCTTCGATGTTTCTGTAAAGATATTACTTAGGTGAGATTAACATTTAGATCAGTGTACTTTGAGTGAAACAGATTATACACTGTAGTTGGGTGGGCCTCACTTAATCAGTTGAAGGTTTTAAAAGGAATAAGGCTGACCTTCAATAAGGAAGAAAGAATTATGCCTCCAGGCTTTCTCTGGACTCAGGGTGTAGTATCACTTCCTCCCTGGGTCTCCACACTGTTGGCTGGAGCTACCCTGCCTGCATATTTTGGACTATGTATACACACATATTCCTTACCAATTCCTTACAATAGATCTCTCTTTTTTCTCTATATGTGTGCACACACATATATACACACACATATACACACTCACACACATACAAATGCTCACCCATGCACCTGCACATACACACACATTTCTGGAATTGGGTAGGGAAGGAAGGACAATGGGGACCAGGGACATTATAGACTTATCTGTATTGTTTTCATTTTTTAACAAAGAAAACTTATGCAGGCATTAATTTTGCAATGAAAAAGCATTCACACATTTTGCTGCAGACACTGACCAATATCCCCTGTGAAATGTCACTAAGGTCATGTTACTGTTAATGTCACAAAATTACAGTTTCTGTGTTCTGCTTTCCTGGTTTCCTGTTGTGCCATTTTTGATCTATGCATGCTTCCACTGTCATCTAGCTTTTTGAAAAAATCATCTCGTTTGCTCTTCTTCCAGGTCCTGGCTTTCTGTCCTGGCCATCCAATCGAATCCACCGCAAACAGGTCTCGTTCCTCTTTGTCACTGCAGGGCAGCTCCGAACCGCCTATTTTCTCTCACTGACATAGAAAGACGAGATGTGTCGGCACCCTTGCAAACATGAAAGCCTAGCCAGTGAAGTGCTGAGTGCTGGAAGCTTTGCCTGGGCATGAACAGGTAGAAATACTGGAGACTCTGTATCAAATGAAGTGACTCAAAGGGACAGGACAGCCATCTTTGGACGGTTTAAGAGCTTTCATAAGGAAGAGGAATCAGGACTCGCTTCATGTGGTGCATGGTGCAGAATCAACTGGATAATTGTTCCCAGGAAGCAGATTTCAGCACATTATGAAGAAGAGCTTTCTGGCACGTGGAAGAACTCCATCGTGGAAGGGGGCTGACTCTACGGAGTGAGCTTCCTTTTACAGGACGTATTCAAACCAGATAGACGTATCATTCTCAGGTTCCAACACTTAGTGTAAAGTAAAATTAGATAGCCTATCAGGGCATTCTAATAATATGATTCTCAAAAAACACCAGTTCTGTAGTTTGGGTCATACCAAGGTTTTGGTCAGACCATCCAAAAGAAGGAAATCTGAACTTGTGGTTTCCCCATCAAATACTGGGCAAAGAATCAAGATATCCAATTTCTGCAGTAGAACCTCTGGGCTTGAGGCTTGATATGGTTTGGCTCTGTGTCTCCACCCAAATCACATCTCGAATTGTTAATCCCCACATGTTGAGGGAGAGACCTGGTGGGAGGTGACTGGATCATGGAGGCGGTTTTCCCCATGCTGTTCTTGATATAGTGAGTAAGTTCTTAGGATATCTGATGGTTTTATAAGGGGCTCTTCCCGCTTTGCTTTCGTCCTGTTTCCTGTCGCCTTGAGAAGAAGGTACTTGCTTCTCCTTCTCCTTCCGCCATGATTGTAAGTTTCCTGAGGCCTCCATAGCCAATCAGAACTGTGAGTCAATCCAACCTCTTTCTTTTATAAATTGCCTAGTCTTGGGTATTCCTTTATAGCAGTGCTGGAATGGACTAAGACAAGGCTCCACGGAGGTTCCACACCACACCAAATTGGATTAGTCATTGAGACAGTATGGAAAAAATTTCTCTTGATGGAAATAGTGTGAATCCAGAGTCATCCACAGTAAAAGGGATGATCTGATAGAATTAGCAGATGTTCCTCACACTTCACCGGTTTCCTAAGAAGTCCCCTCAAGTTCTTGGGCATGTGACTCGTTGGAGCATCTGTGGAACCCATTCATTTGCTTCGACATACATTCATGTTGAATTTAGAGAGCTGTGGCTTGGCTAGTACTGGTCTAGACTGAAGGCAAAAGGAGAATTGATGACTGCAGTTGGTTGACGTCAAGACAGAGGGCTGAAGTAGCAAGGGCACTCCCCGAGCTGGGAGTGCAAGGACCTTGTCAGACTCATTATCTCAACCCTCACATGGAGCCTGCTGTGGAGTAAATGTGATTCATGCTCCCATTTGAATGAGAAATGAAGCCTGAGGAATGTGATAGCCAGGGGTTGGCAACAACTTCTCCTAGACCATCCTTTCTCGCAGCTAATTATGGTGGTTCCCCAAATGGAAAACTCTCTGCTAATGGCAAGCCACATTCTGGCTTTTTCCCCACCCAGAGTAAAGTGGGAACATCTTTATATTCTACACGAATAGAAACCAATTCCTCTTGCCCTTCAGGTAAAGTCCCAAAACTGGAGCCAGCTGTCTCATGTGATACCACGGACTCTGCCACTGTGTCAGCCCACCTGGGCACTGCTATTATATATCTGTTTCAAGGAACAAGTTAAATGGTGGGACGTTGCCCAGACTGAAAGAGCCCCCGGGGAGAAAGGAGCAAGCTGCTTCAAAGCATTCCTTGCTCACTCAGTGACTTTCAAATGTACTTCAAGCAGGCAGTCATGCCACTCTAGCTAGGCAGGGGGAAGATGCGGGGCGGATGCTCTGGCTCTTGCAATTAAGCGTACCGGAACCCTGCAGCTCAGGCTGGTGTTGTGGGAGGAAGGCAGGACTAAGTGACTCATTTATGGCTTGGCACTTATGTGTTCAGCCAAGCAGCTGGTACGTGGAGATCAACAGGTTCCGCAAGCTCAGGTGTGGTTCTGGCAGGTGTCTGTGACTAGGAGACAGACAATACTGAGAATTGTGATTGTTGCAGGTGGGCTGAGAGCAGACTCCAGTTCCCTGGGAAAGAATCAAAGTATATCTAGTAAACCTCATTATTAAGTAGGCTGCAATCCAGGCAGAGCACATATTCCTAGAAGGCACCTGTAGGGCTGGGCAGGAAAGCTGAGCTGGAAGCCCAGGTATACTGAGGTGATGAAATCTCTTGAGCACCAGGATGACAGGAGGTTCATGCCAGTATATCTGACACGTGGTACCAGTAACTCCATGAATAACCACTGTCCCTTGCTCAGGCAGGGGATATCCACGTGCTTTGCTTAGCATCATTTCGGGGTCAAGACTGAGACTATAAAGAAGGGACCAGGGACTCCAGGCAAGAGGAGCCCAGGACTGTAAGACTGTACAGAAGTCTGGGAAAATTGGATCATCCTCTAATAGGACACGTCCCTGCCCCAAACTGGCAGCAATGGCAATACCGCCAATGCAACGTGGTATCATAGAGGGTCGACTGTGACTGCTTTCCATCCTGGGCCTGTGGGATGGACCATTAAATGAACACGTTACCAAATAATGATTTTGTTGTAGCATTTTATTGATAATGAGAAAAGACGAGCTCACGGACTCTCCGTGTCGATCCAGCAGACAGCCCAACTCCCCACTTCCCACAGGTAATTACCTACTCCTAATTGGGTCTGAGAGCAATGAGTTTGTATTTAAAGGTAGGAGTACAGAACACTTGGTATTTTTTCAGAGACTGAATGGAATTTAGTGCTCTGTGTAACTGCGGCTTAAGGAGGCACACGGGGTCTCCATGCACCTCAGGTTCTGCACGTAAAGCTCTTTGTCCTTGGGCAGAATGAGATGCTTCCCAGAGTCTATATTTCTCTATTTATAGATGGAAAAGGAGGGCTGTGATATTTAAATAAGAAACACAAAGGCAACTGTCCCAGCGTCTAATATAAGAGATGCTCAGGGATTGCTAATCAGACCTGAATCTTTCCTGTCAACATGAACAGAAATGTTTTTTCGGCTCTACGTCTTGTTGCTGTGGTGTGTGTGGTAAATATTCTCATCATCGGCCAGGCATGGCCGGCTCAGGCCTGTCATCCAAGCACTTTGGGTAACCAGGGCTGGAGGATCACTTGAGACCAGGAATTCAAGACCAACCTAGGCAACACAGCAGGAGCTTGTCTCTAGGGAAAAAAACGAGCCAGATGTGGAAGCATGTGCTTGTAGTCCCAGCTGCTTGGGAGGCCTAGGCAGGAGGATCGCTTGAGCCCAGGAGTTTGAGGTTACAGTGAGATATGATCCTGCCACTGCACACTAGCCTGAGTGACCAAGTAAGATCCTATCTCTATAAAATATAGTATGTGCGTGTGTGTTGTTTTGTGTATTATCTTATTGAATTTTCTTTCTTTTTTTGAGACACAGTCTCACTGTGCTGCCCAGGCTGCAGTGCAATGGCACGTTCTCAGCTCACTGCAACCTCTGCTGCCTAGGTTCAAGAGATTCTTGTGCCTCAGCTTCCTGAGTGGCTGGGATTACAGGCATTAACTACCACACCCGGCTAATTTTTGTATTTTTAGTTGAGATGGGGTTTCACCATGTTGGCCAGGTCTCAAACTCCTGATCTCAGGTAATCTACCCACCTCAGCCTCCCAAAGTGCTGGGATTACAGGCGTGAGCCACCATGCCAGGCCTATCTCATTGAATTTTCAATATGGCTCTGTCACACAATCAAGACAGGCAAGGTTATTTTCAGTTTACAGTTGGGAACATGAAGGCCAGCAGAGGGGTCATGCTCATAACTAAGATGATATTGTCAGAGTTGGTCACAGCAGGGTTCAAAAGAAATATTGAGTTTTAGGGAAGGGGAAATTGCCTGCATGGATGCTAAGAAGAGGCAAGGAAGCTACAGCCTTGAAGAAGGTGGCTAATAGGTACAGTTTTCAGCCATCCCTTGATGAGACAGATGAAGGGGAACAGGAACAAATTCCAGCTTCCAGGACAAGAGATACGTCCTTTCACTCACACGGACAAAAGGTAGGCAGGGTGGCTAGAGAATAGCACAGGGTTCCTATTGCTCTGGGGGAGCCCTGAAAACTCGAAGACCCAACTAGAAGTGGGGGCAGGTACAGCGAAGCCATTTGCCGAGCCTTATCTTGAGAACCCTGAATTGACTGATGAGCCCTGGAGAAGGCAGCAGACTCCACCTGCATTTTGCTGCACACTCTTTGAAACAGCAGCATTGAGACCAAGATGGGGCAAAGGCTCCTGCTGAGTCTGCCCTGTTCAAGCCCTTTTCATTTACCAGACACATTCTTGAAGGTTTGCTCATGGAAGGCCTGCCCTTGACCTGGGGAATTCTGCTAGACTACCTGCCACCTTCCTCTCTGGCTTCCCTGGTCTCCTGTCCCACTTTGGTGCTAGATCTTAACTCCCACTCTCTAGTGAGTTCCTACATAATGCTGGGGATAGATTTAGAGCATTCTCCTCTGATTTCTACAGCACTGAAGCTGAGGGAGACTTTAGAGAAGAATCGGCCCTCAGGAAAGTATGGCTCAGTGAAGGGAAAGGTATTGCCCAAGCGCACATGGCTGGATTAGAACCACAGTGGGGATTCTGGCTCCCAGTCCAGGACTCTCTACTCACCACCTGCGCTGTCTTCATGAAGCTTACACTCTATAGAAAGTGCACTGGACACCCAGCCTCACATTTGCTCAGCGCCATGCTTGTGGCAGAGCGGTGAAAGTGCATGTTCACAGGGTGCCTGAGAATGAACTCCATCTGGTCTGTTTCTTGGCCACAAGGACCCAGGCCCTGTGGTATGCAAGGCCATAGCACGAGCTTGAGCTTGAGCTAGGACAGCCCCCAAGGCAGACTGCTCACACTGCCGGGGGCGCCCAAGAGCCTCAGGTTTACTTGTTCTTCCCTCCGGGTTTGTCTCAACTTGAGCTCCCAGGGCTCACAGCCTTCATCGTCCACAGAGGCGGGTGCTGCACTTGGCTGTACCACTTGGCCGCCTCCCTAAAGATGAGGGGATAGACCAGCAGCACTGGCTTCAGAAGACTTGGATTCAAAGGTTGTCACTGCCACTTCCTTTCAAGGAAAACTTGGGCAAGTTACTGATCTTCTCTAGGACTTGGTTTCCCCATCTGTAATAACACCCATGGTAATATGTTCAGGCGAATAAACAAAATAAAACATGTACACATACTAAGCACAGTGTATGATGGGTGACAGGCATCAAAGCAGGTGATACACTCAGCTGGAGAGACGATTTAGTAGGGTGCTTAGAGCCAGACTGCCTGGGTTCAAATCCCAGCTCTGCTCCTTAACAGCTGTAAGCCTGGGTGCAGGTTACTCAACTTCTTTGGGGTTCAGTATCAATATCAATAAGATAAGGCTCATAATGGAGCAATTTCATTGGGTTTACAACTGACTCAAATGAGTTAATTCGAAGAAAGCATTTAGGACAGTCTCTGCCATGTGTGCAGTGCTGAATAAACATCAGCAATTCCACTCTTTTTATTTTCTGGTTTTAAAGATGAATTTAGGAGAGCCAGATTCTTTCTACTGAAAGCCTCTTCATTGAGAAGACTGATGCAGGCACCAAGACATTGGTGCCAACATTGAGCTTATTGGCTGGTAATCTCATTTGTTTCTCCTTGCTGTTTTCAAGCATGACCCATACCAAGCAGAGCAATATGCTTGTACGATACTCACGAGCTGGGCTTGCTGGGCAGTGACTTCTCCACTGCATGCTATAAATGGCTGCCAGCAGTGAAATTACATTTGTATTGATCTGAAGAACATTTTATTGATCAAACACAGGGAATGAAACCTTTGAAATATAAACCCATTATTTTAATAATTTGTTGCCAGGAGTAGGCAAAGATGGCTTTTCTATTTCTTTTGGTGAGCTGGCCTTCCAAGAACAGTTTCTTGTCTATTTAGAGGGCCTGGAGACCCAGCCCCATGAGCTTATTAAGGACCATCTCTCTATCTCCAGCTCTCTTACCCCCATCTTTCTTCTCCATGGTTCTGTTCCTCGAGGCATATCTGCAAGCAGGCCCTTCTGCCTCTAAACACCTTTTTTCTCTCTTCCTTTCTTGAGTAACCATTTCACAGCCTTTAAAACTCATTCCTATCCTTGTATCACCTACTGGGTTAGAGGACCTACCCCCTGGGTGTTCCAGGATCATTCTGAGGAATGAGGGGTGATGGTGAAGGTGCCAGCTTGCCAGGATTCCCCTGGGAAGCTCTCAAAGCTGCCTCAGCAGGTCTGGAGCAAAAAGTCATATGAATTCATTATTCCTCTGGCTCCTGCATCTGGTTTCATTAAATGAAATTAACATTGTTGTGGGCTATCCAGGAAACTTAGGACCTCTAGTTGAAAAAAATATTCACAATGGGGTAGTAGCTCAGCAGCAACTTCCAAAATATTCAATTAACATGTGCACTCAGTCTTTGAATAAACCTATGCCTGGTCTCTTGGGAGGAGCCAAAGATTCATCCTCTGTCTCTGTGGGCTGATAATCCAGCCTGAGAGAGGAGAAAGCCACGTAAAAGAGTGAACCATAGGAGAAAGGATTTTACTAAGAGTTATAAGAGTAGCACAATAACTCAATGAGGAAAATAATAGTCTCTTTAATGAATGGTGCTGAGACAACTGGATATCCACATGCAAAAGAGGGAAGTTGAACCCCTACCTCACACCATATACAAAAATTAGCTCAAAACAGACCAAAGACCTTAATGTAAAAGCTAAAACTATAAAACTCTTAGAAGAAAGGAGTAAATCTCCATGACATTAGATTAGGCAAGTTTCTTAGATATGATGCCTAAAGGAGAAGCAACCAAAGGAAAAAAATAATTAGGTAAATTGGACTTGATCAAGATGAAAACATCTTGTGGTTCAAAGAATGGCCATAGAATATGCAAATCTCATATCCAATGAGTCTAATATCCATAATAAAGAACACTTACAATTCGACAATAAAAAGACAAATAACCCAATTTTTAAAATGGGCAGATAATTTGAACAAACATTTGTCCAAAAAAAGGCATACAAGTGGCCCATAAACACACGAAAAGATGCTCAACATCACTAGTCACTAGGAAAATGCAAATCAAAACCACAATAAGATATCACTTCATATCCACTAGGATGGCTATCATCAAAAAGACAGAAATAACAAGAGTTGGCCAGGCAATGGAGAAATTACAATCCTCATAAATTGCTGACAAAAACGCAAAGATGGCACAGCCACTTTGGAAAACAGTTTGGCAGTTTCTCAAATGTTAAGCCTAAAGTTAACATATAACATAACAATTCCACTTTTTGGTATTTATTCAAGAGTATTGAAATATGTTCCCACAAACTTGGACACAAATGCACATATCAGCATTGATCATGCAGCCAAAAGGTGAAAACACTCAAATGTCTATCAACTAATACATAGATAAGTAAAATAATGTATATTTATACAATAAAATATTATTTAGTCGTAAAAAGAAAAGAAGTACTAATGTTTTCCAGGCTCACAAATGAAAGGAGCCAGTGAAAGGCCACATATTTCAGTGACAGGCTTCTTTCACTTTCTGCTCAGTGAAAGAAGCCAGACAGAAAGGCCACATATTATATGATCTCATTTATATGAAATGTTCAGAGTAAGAAAATCCACAGAGTCTGAAGTAGATTAGTGGTTGCCTGGGTATGGGAGGAGGAGAGAATGAGGATGGACCCCTAATGGGTATGGAGTTTCCTTTTGGGGCACTAAAAATGTTCTGGAATTAGTGAAGATAGTTGTGCAACTGTGTGAATAAATATACTAAAAGACGCTGAATTGTACACTTTTGAAAAGTAAATTTTATGTAATGCGAATTATATTTCAATTAAAAAATTAGCAACATAGACCCAGGGTGCTTTAGATGATGGAAGAAAGAGAAAGTGGTCAGACGAGGGCACCACGGGGGCTAGGCTGGAGTGAGGGCTCCATCCCCTTTCCCTGCAACTTTGCCCTGAGGGCTGCCGTCTTCCCACAATTACCCCTGTGACTGAGAACAACAAAACCATCATTTCTGGCAAATGGAAGTCCTGCGGCCTGAGATGTTCATTCCTCCATGCAATTTTAAAGGGAATTTACTTTTGTTTTTGAGTTTTCACTTCCTCTTGGAGAAGAGAGGCAGAAACTGTTGACAAGTCTGGAAACTGGAAATGCAAATAACAAAAGGAGTCCCCAGGGAGTGCCTGGGTACCCAGCCTCCCCAGCTCAATCCCTTTGCACCAGGGAAGTTCCCAGCTCAGGGACTCAGCAGCAAAACTGGCCGAAACTATTTCCCATCCATTTCTCAGACAAGGGAAGCTACCCTGGGAATGACGCCGCAAGGGAACAGAATAGACCATCCCTACATGCGTAACACCAGGCATTGTAGCAAGAGAGCGCCAGTTTCCATTACCTCTGCATCGAACACGGCACCAGTTCAGGCAATGGTTTTGACCTTGATTGGCAGGTAGTTCCCGTACGGTGTAGTGTGGACAGCCACCCAGAAATTAATGGAATGGGCTGGCTCTGTTTATGGGGAAGTAGGGCAAATCCTGCACGTACCCTCTGGGCAGTGGCAGACAGTGTGTGTGCCCAGAGAGCAGGCGCAGGCACCTCCATCTCACAGTGGTGCAGACAGGCTGAGTGGCTTGGTCAAGGTGACAAAGTTTATTGCTAACAGATCAAGTGCTAGAAGCCAGATCACCTGTCTCCGGATTTATGGTTACTTCCTTACTTCACCCTTCTTCTCAAATGAAAGATGCAACAACCACGGATTCAAACCCCAGCAAACACCTGAACTTTGGCTATGTCTCTCTTTAGACAGAATTTTTCTTTCTTCCTCCTCCTCCTTTTCTTCTTCCTCTTTTCTCCTTCTCCTGTGTTCCTCCTCCTCTTTCTCTCCTCCACTTTGTCCTCCTTCTATTTTTCTCCTTTCTCCTCTTTCTCCTCCTTTTTCTTCTCCTTTTCCTCCTCCTTCTCCTGCTTCTTGTCCTTATCCTTCCCCTCCTCCTCTGTTACTTTCTTCTTCTCCTCCTGCTCCTCCTCCTTTTGCTTCTTCTTTTCTTCCTTCTTCTTCTCTTTCTCCTTCTCCTCCTTCTTCTCTTTCTGTAAGCATCCAATGGGTTCACCTTGCCTGCATCTAGACAGAACCTATCTCTCAATATAGAAAAATTTCAGTAGAGAAAGAGTAATTCTTGCAGAGCCAGCTGTGCAGAAGACGTGAGTTTTATTACTACTCAAATCAGTCTTCCCGAGCATTTTGGGGAAAATTTTTAAGAACCACTTGGTGGGTGCGGGGAGCCAGTCAGCCAGGAGTGCTTATTGGTCAGAGATGAAATTATAGGGAGTTGGAGCTGTCTTCTTGCGCTGAGTTAGTCCCTGGGTGGGAACCACAACATCAGATGAGCCATTTAATTTATCTGGGTGGTGCCAGCTGATTCGTCAAGTTCAGGGTCTGCAAAATATCTCTCAAGCATTGATCCTGGAGGTAGTTTACGGAGGGTGAGAATCTTGTAGCCTCCAGCTGCATGACTCCTAAACCATCATTTCTAATCCTGTGGCTAATGTCACTCTAGTCCCCAGGCAAGGAGGTCTGCTTTGGGAAGGGACTGTTATCATCTTTGTTTTAAACTATAAAGTTTCTCCCAAAGTTAGTTTAGCCTACGCCCAGAAACGAACAAGGACAGCTTGGAGGTTAGGAGCAAGATGGAGTCGGTTAGATCTCTTTCACTGTCTCAGTTATAGTTTTGCAAAGGCAGTTTCAGTTCTCTTTCTCCTCCTCCTTCACCTCATCTTCTCTCTTTCACTCTCTTTTCCTCCCTCTCTCCCTTTCTCTTCTGACTGCATCATGTATAATTCGCCAATGTGCACAGTAAAGATAACTCTCGAGCAGTGATTCCCAAACCTGAGCAAGCATCAGAGTCACTTGGAGGGCTTGTGAAGAGAGATGGCTGGGCCCCAGGTTCAGAGAGCCTGACTCGGTAGGTCTCTGATGGAGCTGAGAATTTGCACGTCTAATCATTTCCCAGGTGACAACACTGCCGGCTCAGGGATCACACTTTAAGAACCCTGCTCTGGAGTAGAAGAGACCCACTGCCCAGCCTGCAGACAGGACTCCTCCTACCCCATTTTACACAGGTGAACACCTCACTCATTTTTATAAGTTTCCAGAAAATGAAATTCTTCAGGCAAGTAATTATTATATCATAATAATGTATTAAACACTTACCAAATGTCAAGTGAACTAAATTCCATAGTCAAGAGGCTTTTCTGATTCCAAATCCCTGTACTGCAAGTTAAACTCATTGATGGTTAAGAAGCAATCTCCCTTTGCCTCTCAGTGCTGACAGCAAGGCTCAGGTGTGACTGAGGCTAGAGATATTGAGTGATGGAAATGATGTAATTGTCAGTGTCATCCACTGACTTCTCAGCCACAGTCAGTTCTGGGAGCATTTGTTTAAGGATTTTGGTTGACTTGCTTCCAAAGTACCCATAGAAACCAGAATTGTGGCCTTGCACATGTGGATAGGAATCTAGATATCACGTCACCTCTCTTCATGCAGCAACATCCACCTTTCTCTTGGTTTTCTGCTACAATCCTTCATTAGCAGCTGTCTATAATGTCACAGTTTCTGTAAAGCCTTCCCAATACCCAGAAGGAGGGTCAGGCACGGTGGCTTACATCTCTAATCCCAGCACTTTGGGAGGCCGAGGGGGCAGATCACAAGGTCAAGAGATCAAGACTATCCTGGCCAACATGGTGAAACCCCGTTTCTACTGAAAATACAAAAATGAGCTGGGCATGGTGGCGTGTGCCTGTAGTCCCAGCTACTTGGGAAGCTGAGGCAGGAGAATTGCTTGTACCCAGGAGGCAGAGGTTGCAGTGAGCCAAGATCGTGCCACTGCACTCTACCCTGGGCAACACTGAGAGACCCGGTCTCAAAAAAAAAAAAACAAAAAATACCCAGAAGGAGAGGGGCTCATTCCCTCTTCTGTGTCTTCATTGCATTACCCCCTTTTTGATGTCTACAGAGAGGAAAGCAAGTAAATGTCAGCTCTTGGAGGATTCTTACAGACTTAGTATGATGACTTCATTTGATAGGATGGAAAACTTAGGCCCAAGGGGAAAATTAAAATGTTAAGGTCACCTGCACTCATATGTTTATCATAGGACTGTTCACAGCAGCAAAAACAAGGAATCAACCCAGGTGCCCATCAATATTGGTTTGGATAAAGAAAATGTGGTAGATATACACCATGGAATACTACACAGCCATAAAAAAGAATGAAATCATGGTTTTGGTTTTCGTAGCGACATGGATGCAGCTGGAAGCCATTATCCTAAGTGAATTAATGCAGAGACAGAAAACCAAGTACCAAATATTCTCACTTATAAGCAGAAGTTAAACATGCGGTACACTTAAACATAAAGATGGGAACAACAGAGATTGTGAACTCCTGGGTGGGAAGAGAGGGAGCAAGGCTGAAAACACTACCTATTGGGTACTATGGTCACTGCTTGGGTGATGGGATCATTACAAAGCCAAACCTCAGCATCACACGATAAACCCATGTCACAAACCTGAACATGTTTTAGCCTTCCTTGGATCTGCAACTTCCCTCTAACCATCTCCCACATATTGGGTATTGAGTCATCAACGGATAGTTGCCACAGTTGGTAGAGATGACGGTTCAGAGAAAAGAACATTCAACACAGAGTTAGGAGACTGGAGCGGAGTCGCATCTTTAAAGACGTTACTTACTTAATGCGTCCACGAACAAGTTGTCCGACTCTTCTGAGCCTCAATTTCACTGGTGTAAGAAACGAAGGTTGAAGGCAATAGCTTCCAAGGTCGTCTCCTCTACACCTAATAGAAAATAAGAAGATCTGGTGGTATGTGGTACATTACCAATGACACCAGCACCTGAGGGCCAGGAGTACTTGCCTTAAGCACTGACCTCCTGCTACCCAGACTCTGTGTTCTACCCACTGGGTTCTGAAAAGAAGGAAGTACTGAAAAGCCCAGGAACTGGGTCAGGAAGTCTGGTGGCTCCAGGCAGTGACAGCTTCATGCTCCAGTGAACTCACGAAATGCAGTGTAATTTCCTCTTCCATTTAACCGTCAGCAGCACGGAAGGACAGCCACTCTGCTGCCCTCCTCTCCCTGCCTTCGTGAGTCATGACTCATTAATTGTCACCGGCGAATGAGTATTATTCTAATTTTCCAAATCTAATTCGGAGATGTTTTCAGCTAAAGATCAGGATATAGGTTTTTGGCTCAGCTAATGAAATATCTAATGAATGTGCATTAGTGACAATTACAGACAGGATACCCAGAAGAGAAGGGCCAATCACAGCCCTCAGCTGATGCCGCTTGCTAATGGCACCTTTAAGGAGAAAAGCACAGCTCCTGAGATCCTATCCCTAACTGACAACACCATTCAGGAGACAGGGGCCAGAAGAAGGGAACTGAAGAAGCATTTGCCTTTCCTTTATCTTTTTTTGTGCTGTGGCTCTGCCTTCAAACCAACAGCTGGAAGTGAGAGGGGCCTTTCAAATGTAAAAATGGCGTCCTCAAAATAAGATCCATTTATAAACTTGGATATAAGTGAAATTATCTTAATCTCAACAATCAAGCAAGCAAAACACCTGGACCCTAGAATAATGAATCACGAGGGAAGGCAGATTATTTTCCTAATCAGAAAAGAGTCTAAGGCAAATGATCACTATTGAAAGCCAGTGAGCATTTAAACTACAGTTCTGGGACCTGCTCATGCCTGTAATCCCAGCACTTTGGGAGGCCAAGGAGGGAGGAGCATTTGAAGCTAGGAATTCAAGAGCAAACTGGCCTACATAGCAAGACCCCTGTCTCTAAAAAAGGAAAGAAAAAAATGTAGCCTATCACGGTGTCACACACCTGCAGTCCCAGCTACACAGAGCAAGGCTTGCCTTAAGAAAATAAATCGTTTAATTAAACAAAACATGGTCTTGGAATTCTTACTCTGTCCCCATGCAAAAGAGGATGTGAGTCTCTGAGACTCCTCTTTTGCCCCCACACTGCTCACTCTTTGTTTTGTAAGGTGCAAATCTCAGTTGAAGTTTGCAAAACCTAGAGACAGAAAAGTCTCTAAAACCACAGAGCTAGATCAGTCGGCATTGACAATTCTTATGATCTCCGGGAACTGAAGGGAACTGAAGAAGAAGCATTTACCTTTCCTTTATCCCCGTTAGTGCTGTGGCTCTGCGTTCAAACCAGCAGCCAGAAGTGAGAGTGGGCCTTTCAAACATAAAAATGGCGTCCTCAAAATAGGATCTATTTATAAACTTGGATATAAGCGAGATTATCTTAATCTCAGCAAACAAACAAGCAAGCCAAAACACCTGGACCCTAGAATAATGACTTGCCAGGGAAAGCTGATTATGCTTTATCTGCTTTCCCTGCAAGCCAGTTGTCCAATCAGCGTCGAAGACAAGGTCTAAGCAAGTGAAGGCCATGAAAGAAAACTAAACAAAACAAAACAAAAAACAACTACCTTCCTTTTGTTCCCAGGTGCAGAGCTGTAATTTTACATGCTGACTTTATCTCATGTAAAATGTAGATTTAATAAGTGGGAGACAAATGCATGATTGACTTTCACCCCACTCCCTTCTTTTCACATGTAAAATATAGACTCACTGAGTGCTAATCAAGACAAGAATGGGACCACTTGCTTCATCACCTACCCTCCCTTCCTCCTCTTTTGTCTCTTTCCTTCCTGCTTACTCTTTCTCCTTTAAATATTCAAGATCCCATAACCCTCTTTGGAAATAGCACAGGCCACAGGTCCTACTTAACTTGTGTTTCTTTTTCCCAGGCACATCCTAAACCTTAGCAAAATAAACCTCTAAACCGATTAAGATCTGACTCAGTCACTTTTTAGTTTACAAGGTGTAGGCTGTAGGAACAGACAAAGCCGCCCCCAAATGAGCTGAATGTGTACCAACCTCCCTGTTACCTGGTTGTTCCCATCTCCCTATATAAGCCCAAAGTTGTAGGGGAACAAATGGGGCATCCCCCATGTGCAGGCCATAGCCCCCAAGTTAAATGCGGTCACCATTGTTCAGTATGACAGTTGGAGGGGGTTTGGTCTATTTTTTTCCTCCTCCCTTACTCTCCATCCTTCTTCTTCTTTCCCTTCAGCTGGATGTCAGATCACCTCTACTGACCTCCTTGGATCTTTAACTGGCCCTATTACTGGACATTCTTTTCCACGTGAAGGGGAAATGTGCTTTCTTTAATCTCCTATCAGCTCTCTAATCATTTTCTTGTGGAGTGCCTGGTTTGGGCCAGTTCTTCTCGGGGGTTTGATGGCCTTGTGTACTAGCTAGTGTTTCTTATGTAATGTTGGTTGCTCTTCTGTGGTCAGAGAGAAGGTCTCTTAAACCTAAGAGATCAAGGTGGACCAGGCACAGTGGCTGGTGCCTACAATCCTAGCGCTTTGGGGGGCTGTGATGGGAGGATTACTGGAGGCCAAGAGTTTGAGACAAGCCTGGGCAACAAAGTGAGACCCCCATCTCTACAAAAATTAAGAATAAATTAGCTGGGCATGGTGGCAAATGTCTGTAATCCTAGGTACTCAGGAGGCTAACGTGGGAGGATTGCTTGAGCCCTGGAGTTTGAGGTTGCAGTGAACTATGACTGTGCCATTGCACTCCAGTCTGGGTGACAAGGCAAGACTCTAACTCTTAAAAAAAGAGAGAGAGGGAGAGAGAGAACGAGAGATCAAGATAGTGGCATGAGAGAGGGATCTAGCACAAGGATAAAAATAAAAATTATTAGCCACGTGGAGAAGCCATCATACATTCTCCAGCCCTGGGGACCATGGCAATGAGGAGACAAGCCATGTCTTACCCATTCGTGTTACCCCAACACTTAGCCTAGCACTTAGTACACTATTGTGGCTGGAAATGTGTGTGGAGTGAATCAACAGATGAATGAATTCTGGGCCGCCTTCCTAGAGTAAGACAGCTGGAGATAGATCAGCATCACAACTGAGATGTCAGTCCCTGAAGGAAAAGAAAATAAGAGTCGCTGATTGATAGAGAGCTCAAAATTGGGGTTGGCGTTGAAACCTGAAGCCATTCTACGCAAGAAGAAAGTTGACTGCCAGAAACGTTCCATCTTGATTATCCTAAACACAGGCCAAAGCTTAGCTTTTCTGAATGCCCCTTGCCCTTTTAAATGTGCCTGGTCTGCACACTCAGCACTGGCTCGGGTCATTCTACTGTTGGGTCAAACACCTTATTGAAGTCAGTGAGAATGTCGGGCGTGGAACCTCCCACCTACCAATGGCCTGGATCACTCTGTCCCCTTCCTGTACTAGCTTTTCACAATGGCATATGTTTTTGAAATCCTGTTCGTCTCTTTTTAAAATGGGATGTACATTTGAGGGGCCGGGTGCAGTGGTTCACACCTGTAATCCCAGCACTTTGGGAGACTGAGGCGGGTGGATCACCAGGTCAAGAGATCAAGACCAGCTTGGTCAACATGGTGAAACCCCGTCTCTACTAAAAATAAAAAAAAAAGTTAGCCAGGCATGGTAGCGCATGCCTGTAATTCCAGCTACTCAGGAGGCTGAGGCAGGAGAATTGGTTGAACCCGGGAGGCAGAGGTTGCAGTGAGCCGAGACTGGGCCATTGCACTCCAGCCTGGCAACACAGTGACTCTGTCCAAAAAAAAAAAAAAAAAAAAAGGAGAGAGAGAAAACCCAGGGGAACAGGGAAGAAAAGCATCAATCTCTCCTCCTGCTGCTCGGGTACAGGCCAGAAGAAGAGCAGGCATTTTTCATCTTTGCACCAGACGGGGCGTGAGTTCAGATGTTGAAATCATAGATAAATGCGGTAGTCAGACAAAGAATGTGAGCTATTGAATCGAACAGGTCTGTTTTCTCAGCTGAACAGATATGCAATCTACTGGCTGAAGGTTTTAGAACCATTCTTGCTTATTTATGTAAGAGGGAGTCTCACTTTGTTGCCCAAGCTGGAGTGCAATGGCATGATCTCGGCTCACTGCAACCTCTGCCTCCTGGGTTCAAGCGATTGTCTTGTCTCAGCCTTGCGAGTAGCTGAGATTACAGGCACTCTCCACCCCACCCAGCTAATTCTTGTATTTTTAGTAGAGATGGAGTTTCACCATGTTCGACAGGCTGGTCTCGAACTCCTGACCTCGGGTGATCCACCTGCCTCAGCCTCCCACAGTGTTGGGATTACAGGCATGAACCATCACACTCAGCTTTTTTATTTTATTTTTTTTTATTTTTGAGATAGGATCTCATTCCGTTACCCAGGCTGGAGTACAGTGGAGCAATCTTGACTCATTGCAACCTCTGCCTCTCAGGCTCAAGTGATCCTCCCACCTCAGCCTCCCAAGTAGCTGGGACTACAGGCCTGTGCCACCACGCCTGGTTAGTTTTCATATAAATATATTTTTAATATATATATACTTTTTCATTATTGTTGTTGTAGAAACGGGGTCTTGAACTCCTGGGCTCAAGCAATTTGCCAGCCTTGGCCTCCCAAAGTGCTGGGATTACAGGGATTACCTCATCCGTAAAATGGGCATAATTACAGTCTGCAGCTCCTGGGATTATAGAGAGGAATAAATTAGATACTTAAAATTTGTATTGAGGGCTGAGCATGGTGGCTTAGGCCTATAATCCCAGAACTTTGGGAGGTCAAGGCAGGAGGACTGCTTGAGGCTGGGAGTGCAAGACCAGCCTGGACAACATAACGAGACATTATCTCTACAGAAAATAATAAAAAGCAAGCCACGTAGGGTGTCATGCACCTGTAGTCACAGCTTCTGGAGAGGCTGAGGCAGGTGATCGCTTGATCCCAGGAGCTGGAGGATGCAGTGAGCCACGATTGTGCCACTGCACTACAGCCTGGGTGACAGAGCGAGACTCTGTCTCAAAAAAAGAAAACTTCACTGAGACTCCATACCAGGAAGTATTCTGAGCTCAGGGGATAGAAAACAAGACAAATAAGTCTCTGCTCTTGTGGAACATACATTCCAGTGAGAGGCAGCACTTAAAACACTCAACATAACAAGATAACTTTAGTGAAGACACGTGCTATGACGAAACTCAAAAGAGCCAATGTGTAGTGACTCCTTATGCAGGGGTGGCAGGAAGAGAAGATGTGAATGAGATGAGCAGAAGAGCAGGCCAGATGACAAGAGCCGCTAGAGGATCCGCAGAGGCGGGAGTGTGATCTGGTTTATGCCTTTAAAAGATACTTTTAAGGCCGGGTGCAGTGGCTCACACCTGCGATCCCAGCACTTTGGGAGGCCGAGGCAGGTGGATCACCCAAGGTCAGGAGTTTGAGACCAGCCTGGCCAATGTGGTGAAACCCCAAATACAAAAATTATCCAGGCGTTGTGGCTCACATGTGTAATCCCAGCTACTGGAGAGGCTGAGGCAGGAGAATCGCTTGAACCTGGGAGGTGGAGGTTGCAGTGAGCCAAGATCGCGCCACTGCACTCCAGCCTGGGCAACAAGAGTGAATCTCTGTCTTAAAAAAAAAAAAATTTAAATTAAAAAAAAAGGTGGCTTAGGTAGTAAGGTTATGCGGATAAAACAGCTGAAGCCAGATGTTAGGTGTGCGCTGTTGGTGGAGATTACAGAAATGTTTGTAAGGTGTTTAGCCACATCAGACACGTAATAAGTGTTATCAGAGGTTTTTATAAAGCGTGTAATATGTGTTTAGCTACTTCTTAAAGATTGTAATCCAAGGATAATTAAGCTAGAGACCTGCCTTCTGCAGGTCATAGCCTAGTAAAGACACATTAAGAGATGACTGCAATCCACAGCAGTAATCACAAGGAGAAAGGTGTGTGCATGGGGTAACATTCAGCCACTCAGGAGCTAATGATATTGGGGTAAGGTGGGGAGGAGTTAGCCAGGAGGAAGAAGAGAAAGGTAGTTTCAGTTGAAAGAGAAACTGCATGATGGATGCTGCCATGTGGTGTTTTGCCTAAGTTCGAAGTGCTGGGTGGTGCTGTGAGAGGCCGGAAGCCAGGTAGGGCTCACGTCATGGGATATTTGTGAGTCCAGATAATGAGCAGAAATGTGTCCTATTGGTGATGGGAATCATCAGAGAGTTTTTGACAAGCGGGTACCTTGCCAAGTGCTGCTACTTTGGAAGCTCCGTTGGGGCTGGAGGGTGATGTGAGGAAGACAGAACGGAGGCCGAGAGAGCTGCCAATGAGGTTTTTTACTGTTGCCCGGGTGATAGAGAGGAGGCGAGAGCAGGACCAGGGCAGTGGAAAATACATGGAAAACACACAAACAGGGTTGAAGAGATATTTTGGAGGCAAAAAAGATGAGCAGGACCTGACACAGAGTACACACTCATTAATTATTTGTGACTAAATGGATTGGATTAGAGGAATGGAGTGGAAATAACGTCCTTCGCCTAGGGTGGTAGTAGGAGAGTGATCAGTCAGATGCTGAGCAAACACTCAATAAATGCATGCTATGGCCATAATTGTTATCAGATTCAGAGTGACAGACCACCCAGGGAGACCTCCTCAAGGCAGTAAAGAAGTTCAGAAGACGTTCCTGGACTCAGGGGCTTTGGGACTGAGGAATGAGGGGCAGGCTGGTGGACTAGGATCCGGGCATTGCTCCAGGTTCCAGGAAACAGAGACAATAATGATGAACCTCACAACATGTCCTGTAAACCATTATTGATCCCAATTTCCTGCACCCAATTTGTCAGTTTCCACTCACTGTCAGCAGTTTCTACTCATTGAAAAACATCCACATTTGAAGCCGGAAGGGAATGGATTTGGGGTCATCTTCTGGTGGCCTTTCCTCAGGAAACATCCACCAGCGTCACCCTTTTATGCTACTAGGAGGTCACTCACAGTAGCTCCAGGGTCTCTTCACCTTCATCTCCTCTTGGCCTTCAGAAAAGAAACCAACCCGGACCATGGGATCACTGAAGGACATGGCAACCTTCGTATTTCCACGTTTGCCCCAAACAGCTTTGAACCTTGAAACCATGATTGACGGTTTGTCCAGGAGCTGCGAGCTTTGCTGGCCTTTGGGCATCTGCTTTAGCTGAATTCATTTGGTTTTGGTGACTCTGCATCTGGTGTTTCTGCCACATCTGATCACTGACTTCATCGCAAGCAAGACTGTGTTCACCTGAGCTGAAAAATCTAGACGAAGAGTTGTGTTGCATGTGACTCTCTGTCGCCCAGCCAAAGACCACGTGGTCTGAGCTAGACAAAGCCACTGAGTTCCCTGCAGCCTCATGCACTGAGAGACAGCCCTCAGGGTGAGGTCTCTGTTCTGGGTGAAGCTTGCTCCATTCTTCATGCCTCAGCTCATTCATTGATCAGAAAGATGGTGACATCTCATCACCCAACTCAGGACCTTTCATTTGCTGTTTATCTGGCACAGCTTTCATTTCTAGATAGAGAGGAAGAGCTATCTTAGGTACAGTAAATTGAACTCCTCTCTATCTGGAACATTCCTTCCCTGTGCATGGGGCGGAGCATGTCTTAGGAAAACAGCCACCCATTGCTGACACCGTGCCTAAGTCTCTGAATCCTTTGGTCTTCTTTGGATTATCAGAAAGCTGAAAAGTCCCATTTTGTTCTGGGTTGAAGCCTAGAATTCTCCTCGGCTAGCATTTCATCAGCTCCGGGCCTGGGAGGAGCAGTCTGATATCTGGATGGTCTTGGCAGGCGTCAGGGGGACATTCTTGACCACAGCGCTCAGCTCCCATCTGCACCTGTGGTCCTGGCACTTTCCTTACCTCACTCTGCTGATAGCATCTTGCGGGAATGCTCAGCAATGGACCTGGGCAACTTCCCTCCAATAGCAAACTAAAGCTGATGCTTTCTCATTTCTGTATTTTTTTTTATTTTTAAAAGAAATGAAGAACATTGTTACATCAATAAAAGAGAGAAAAACACCTTATCTCAAAATAAAGAACAGTAATCATAAAGAAAAAATATTTGGCAATGTGTCACCACCAGGTACATTGTAATATCCATATTTTTTTTTCACTTTCCCCTGAGTAGTGAAAACTCCATTACAGATGCTGAATGCTCAGAATCACTGTTCTTGATTCTCAAGGGGAAACCCTCTTGCTGAAAGCCCCAGGCAGCTCATGGAATACAGTCAGGGTTGGGTGAGCGGCTGTGGGGTTGGGGGGGAACTCACAAAATCACCAGGACTTTTTGTTTTTGTTTTTTTCTGAGATGGAGTCTCACTCTGTCATCCAGGCTGGAGTGCAGTGGCATGATCTTGGCTCACTACAACCCCGGCCTCTGGGGTTTAAGAGATTCACTTGCCTTAGCCTCCCAAGTAGCTGGGACTACAGGCACCTGCCACTGCACTGGCTAATTTTTGTATTTTTAGAAGAGATGAGGTTTCACCATTATGGCCAGGCTGGTCTCAAACTCCTGACCTCGTGATCCACCCACCTCAGCCTTCCAAAGTGCTGGGATTACAGGTGTGAGCCACTGAACCCGGCCCACAAGGACATTTTAGAAGTAGAAATAAGTTGAGTATTATCCAAGCTCCTCTCCCATTTTCTAGATGAAGAGACTAAATCCAATGACGTTGCAGTCAAGTATCCAAGGTCACTATTACTATTTTTTGAGACAGGGTCTTACCCTGTCACCCAGGCTGGAGTGCAATGGCGAGATCTCAGCTCACTACAACCTCTGCCTCCTGAGTTCAAACGATTCTCCTGCCTCAGCCTCCCAAGTAGCTGGGATTGCAGGCGCTCACCACCACGCCTGGCTAATTTTTGTATTTTTAGTAGAGACAAGGTTTCACCATGTTGACTAGGCTGGTCTCGATCGAACTCCTAACCTCGCCTGGCTAATTTTTGTATTTTTAGTAGAGACAAGGTTTCACCATGTTGACTAGGCTGGTCTCGATCGAACTCCTAACCTCGCCTGGCTAAGTTTTGTATTTTTAGTAGAGACAAGGTTTCACCATGTTGACTAGGCTGGTCTCGATCGAACTCCTAACCTCGCCTAGCTAATTTTTGTATTTTTAGTAGAGACAGGGTTTCACCATGTTGACTAGGCTGGTCTCGAACTCCTAACCTCAGGTGATCCACCTGCCTCAGCCTCCCAAAGTGCTGAAATTACAGGCGTGAGCCACCGCACATAGCCAGTAAACACTTATGAACAAGCTACCTTGAGACTGTATCTCACCTTGATGGCTATAGGTTCAGGAGTGCAAGTGATTGTGAGTACATGGCCCAACTGTTGCGTTGCACGTGACTCTCCCTCTCCCAGCCAAAGACCACATGGTCTGAGCTAGACAAAGCCACTGAGTTCCCTGCAGCCTCATGCACTGAGAGACAGCCCTCAGGGTGAGGTCTCTGTTCGGGGTGAAGCGTGCTCCATGCTTCATGCCTCAGCTCATTCACTGATCAGAAAGATGGTGACATCTTATCATCCAACTCAGGATCCTTCATTTGCTGTTTATCTGGCATAGCTTTCATTTCTGGATAGAGAGAGAGAGCTATCTTAGGTACAGTGAATTAAATTCCTCTCTATCTGGGAGCAAAGTACAAAAGAACCTGGCAGAACCCAGTCAGTTCTGCCTCCAGCTCTGGGATCCCCTAGACGCTCTGGTCAGCACTATCACGATCACTGTGCGGTGACCTCGCAGTGGCTCTTTCCCTACAGCCCCTCTGAGGTCTTCTCTCAGGAAGCAAGAATGCCACTTTCTTTCTTTCTTTCTTCCTTCCTTCTTTCCTTCCTTCTTTCTCTCTCTCTGTCTCTCCTTCTTTCTTCCTTCCTTTCTTCTTTTTCTTCCTTTCTTTTCTTTTTCTTTTTTTTCTTCTTCCTTCCCTCCTTCCTTCCTTCCCTCTTTCCTTCCTTTCTTCCTTCCTTCCCTCCTTCCTTCCTTTCTCCTTCCTTCCTTTCCTCCTTTCCTCCTTTTCCTTCTTTCTTCTTTCCTCCTTCCTTCTTCCTCTTTCTCTCTCTTTTTCTTTCTTTCTTCCTCTCTCTCTCTCTCCTTCCTTCCTTCCTTTTCTCTCTCTTTCTTTCATTCTTTTGTTCTTTCTTTCAGTTTTAAGGAATAGGATCTCATTCTATTGCTCAGGCTGGTGTGCAGTGGCACAATCATAGCTCACTGCAGCCTCAAATTCCTGCACTCAACAGTTCCTCCTGCCGCAGTCTTCCGAGTAGCTGGAACTACAGGTGCATGCCACCATGCCTGGCTCGTTTTTTTTTAGGATGGAGTCTCACACTGTCGTCTGAGGTTGAAGTGCAATGGCGCGATCTCGGCTCACTGCAGTCTCCGCCTCCCAGGTTCAAGTGATTGTCCTGCCTCAGCCTCCCAAATAGCTGGGATTACAGTTGCCTGCCACCACACCCCGCTAATTTTTAATATATTTTTAGTAGAGACAAGGTTTCAGTATGTTGGCCAGGCTGGTCTTGAACTCCTGACCTCGTAACCTGCCCACTTCAGCCTCCCAAAGATTACAGGTGTGAGCCATCACGCCTGGCCCCTGGCTAATTATTTATAATGTTTTATAGAGATGGGGTCTTACTATGTTGCCCAGGCTGGTCTCAAATTCCAGTCCTCAAGTGATCCTCCCACCTTGGCTTCCCAAGAGACGATGGATTTTCTAAAAGGTCAAACTCTGAAGGGAACTGATCCTCAGGGATGAATTCAATGCTTCTTCTTACCTAGTCCTGGCTAAGGCACAGTATCAGCTCGTCCCTCACCCTAAGCTCCTAAAGTCTTTAAATTAAGTCTGACCATACTGAGCAGACCAAGGTTGCTGCAAAAGAACAGCGCAGGGTTATTTCCCAAGCGCCTCCTCTCACCCATGTGTCTGCATTGGTCTGACTCATGCACTCGAGGCAGATTGTGGACCCTGGCCAGGAACTCACAGAAGCAAATTCTCCCTCCACCACTGCCCACTTGCTGTCTGACTCTGAGCTCGTGGCTTAAATGTTTACTCAGCGTTCTCATCTATGAAATTAGGTGGAAGGACTAGGGGTGTGTGTGTGTGGGTGGGTGTGAGTGTGGGTGTGGGTGTGTGTGTGTTGCTAGGGTTTTTTTCTGGCTTAAAAAGTAAGTGTATTAGTTCTTTCTCATGCTGCTAATAAAGACATACCCAAGACTGGGTATTTATAAAGAAAAGAGGTTTAACTGACTCACAGTTTCATATGGCTGAGGAGGCCTCACAATCAAGATGGAAGGCAAGGAGAAGCAGTCACGTCTTACACGGAGACAGGCAAGGGGTGTGTGCAGGTGAACTTCCCCTTACAAAACCGTGAGACCTCACGAGACTTATTCACTATCATGAGAACAGCACGGTTCTCATGACTCAGTTACCTACCACCAGATCCCTCCCACAACACAGAGAATTATGGGAACTACAATTCAAGATGAGATTTAGGTGGAGACACAGCCAAACCATATCAATAAAGTTGCAAATATGGGAAAAAGAATTCCTGCACCCCCTTGGTCTAAATGCCCCAAATGCTACAGCTTTCCTAACCACAGAACAATTATCAATTATTCAGGATATGAACATTGAGACCGCACTATTGTCTTATCTATAGACCTTATGGAAATATTCTTTTCCTGGTTCAGCATCTAATCCAAGACTGCACATTCCACTTGGTTTTCAAGTCTACTTAATCTCCTTTCATCTTTTAGTCTCTTTTATTATTGTGTTACTATTGCTATTATTATTTATCATCTTTTTACATTTTATTTTTTGATTTATTAATTTTTTTTTTGAGACAGAATCTTGCTCTGTCACCAGGCTGGAGTGCAGTGGCACAATCTTGGCTCACCATACCCTCCACCTCACAGGTTCAAGGGATTCCCCTGCTTCAGCCTCCCGAGTAGCTGGGATTACAGGTGTGCACCACCATGCCCCGTTAATTTTTTGTATTTTTAGTAGAAACGAGGTTTCACCATGTTAACCAGGATGGGTCTCAATTTGCTGACCTTGTGATCTGCCCACCTCAGCCTCCTATAGTGCTTGGATTACAGGTGTGAGCCACCGTGCCTGGCCTCATCATCTTTTTAATGTTATCATTATTATTCTCCTGAAATCTTCAGTCTTCTTAATTATCAAATAAATTAGATAGGTAGTATGAAAACGAACACGTCACCTTAGCTTGTTAAATCCCAACTGAACTAACTGGTCTTAAACATAAGTAGCTTTCACCCAAGGTAGACAGCTGGGTGCAGTGGCTCACATCTAGAGTCCTGTTGTTTACTTGGGAGGCTGAGGCAGGAAGATTCCTTGAGCCAAGGAGTTTGAGGCTTTAGTGAGCTATGATCGTGCCACTGCACTCCAGGCTGGGTGACACAGCAAGACCCCAACTCCAAAAAAAGAACCAATGGGTGCTAGAGAGGGGTTGCACCTTGCAAGGGGGTAGGAAGGAAGTAACCAGGAGGAGAGGGTGCTGACATCCATCCTGATTTCTGCTCCCTACATTCACCCCCTGGTTCTAGGCTGGATCTGCCTCCAAGGTGCCTTTTCTAATTAGCACAAAGATTCACTTAGCAGTCTTGCTCAGCCTGGTGGCCTCATTTCAGACGGACATGTCACAAAACCAGACTCTTTTGTAGCAGGAAACAGAAAGACAGTGTGAATAATACAGAGGGAATATGCCACAGCCACTGGGAAAGCATATTTCCTCTATATTGTTTTTTTTTTTTTTCTTGAGATAGAGTCTCGCTCTGTCACCAGGTGCCAGGCTGGAATGCAGTGGCGCAATCTTGGTTCACTGCAATCTCCGCCTCCTGGGTTTAAGCAATTCTCCTGCCTCAGCCTCCCAAGTAGCTGGGACTACAGGCACGTGCCACCATGCCCAGATAATTTTTGTATTTCTAGTACAGACAGGGTTTCACCATGTTAATTATCTTTAATTATTTATCTTTTATTATTATGTTATTAATAACATTCCTCTAAGCATGGAAGCAGGTGTGGTCACCAGGGATGCCCATCATTACAGAGGAAGCAGGAGGGACAGCAGTGGCCACACACAGCTCCTCAATCAGGGAGGGGTGAGGACCCGGTCCATCTTCCTTCCTACCCCACCCCAAAGCCTCAGCCCCCTGGCCACCATTCTCACTGTAACAAACATTACATTGGCTGGGTGTGGTGACTCACACCTGTAGTCCCAGCACTTTGGGAGGCCAAGGTGGGCAGATCACTTGAGGTCAGGAGTTCGAGTCTAGCCTGGCCAACATGGTGAAACCTCATCTCTACTAAAATAAATAAATTTTTAAAAATTAGCTAGGCGTGGTGGCAGGTGCCTATAATTCCAGCTACTTGGGAGGCTGAGGCAGGAGAATCGCTTGAACCCAGAAAGTGGAGGTTGCGGGAAGCTGAGATTGTGCCACTGCACTCTAGCCTGAGTGACAGAGTGAGACTTTGTCTCAAAAAACAAAAACACACTACATTTAGTAACTTTACTTCATTAATGTTTATTTTTCTTAATAAAAACGTCTGCTCACTAAATAAAATTTAGAAAATAGGTAAAGAAAAGATGAAAATAAAAATAATGATTGCTGCACCCACCACAGGTAGGCACTATTAATATTTGTGTTAGGTGCTCAGCTTTTTAATGAAATTCTTTTATATTACGGACTTTTAAAAACATTGCCATAGGACCGGGCATGGTGGCTCACACCTGTAATCCCAGCACTTAGGGAGGCTGAGGCAGGAGGATCACTTGAGGTCAGGAATTTGAGACCAGCCTGGGCAATATGGCAAAACACTGTCTCCACTAAAAATATAAAACTTAGCCCGGCATGACGGTGCGTGCCTGTAGTCCCAGCTACTCTGGAGGCAGAGGCAGGAGAATCGCTTGAACCCAGGAGGTGGAGGTTGCGGTGAACTGAGATTGCGCCACTGCACTCCGGCCTGGACAACAGAACAATGCTCTGTCTCAAAAAACAAAAAAACAAAAACATAGTGCTGTAATTATATACTACCATGCTTTTTCTCTTTCTATTAAATCATGGCTATTTTGATGTTATTACATTAATTAATATATTCCATCAATTTTACAGAATGTCCTCAATTTTAATAACTGTCTAATGTTACATCAAGTGACTAGACTCTGGGCTTTGTAACTTCTGCATCATAATTGAGCATTCATGTGGTCTTCTGCTTTTGCCATTATAAATTACACATTGCCCCTTATTTAGAACTATTCTCTTAAGATAGAATCCCAGAAATACTATTACTTGGTGAAGGAGAGACCACTGAGCCATACAGTTGGTGTGCACAGCAATACTCCACCATCAAATGGAAGTGGTGTATATGTGATTGACCCCAAGTGGGCTCTGAAGGCATAAGTGAGTTACATAAAGAAGTGGCCCTGCCGGGTGCGGTGGCTCATGCCTGTAATCCCAGCACTCTGGGAGGCCGAGGTGGGCGGATCACGAGGTCAAGAGATCGAGACCATCCCGGTCAACATGGTGAAACCCGTCTCTACTAAAAATACAAAAAAAAAATTAGCTGGGCATGGTGGCGCACGCCTGTAATCACAGCTACTTGGGAGGCTGAGGCAGGAGAATTGCTTGAACTTGGGAGGCGGAGGTTGCAGTGAGCCAAGATTGTGCCACTGCACTCCAGCCTGGAGCCTGGCAACACAGTGAGACTCTGTCTCAAAAAAAAACAAAAAACAAAAACAAAATTAGCCAAGCATGGTGGTGCATACCTGTAATCCCAGCTACTTGGAGGCTGAAACAGGAGAATGGCTTAAGCTTAAGCCTGGGAAGGCAGAAGTTGCAGTAAGCAGAGATTGTGCCATTACACTCCAGCCTGGGTAACAAGAGGAAAACTCTGTCTCAAAAAAATAATAATAACACAAAAATTAGCTGGGCGTGGTGATGCACACCTGTAATCCCAGCTACTCAGGAGGCTGAAGCAGGAGAGTCGCTTGAACCTGGGAGGCAGAGGTTGCAGTGAGCTGAGATCCCGCCATTGCTCTCCAGCCTGGGCAATAAGAGTGAAGTAAACTCTGTCTCAAAAATAAATAAATAAATAAATAAATAAAGTGGCCCAAAGGCCCATGGTTCCTACTTCTCCTACAATGCCTTCTCTCTCCCAGTCTGCAACTATGACCTTGTGAAGAGTTCTTTGTGATCAGCTGATGAAGAGAAGATTCAGGCCTGGTTTACAGAGGGTTCTGCAGGCACCACTTGGAAGTGGATGGCCCCTGCACTATGGCCTCTCTCCCAAACATCAGTGAAGACAGTGGTGAAGGGAATTCGTCCAACAGGTAGAACTTCACGCAGTGCACCTGCTTGTGCATTTTGCTTGAAAGGGGCAATGGTTAAATCTGATTATGCATAATCTGTGGGCTAGAGTCAATGGTTTGGCTGGATGGTCACGGGCTTGGAAGAAACATGATTGCAAAATTGGTGACAGAAATACGGGGAAGAGGTAAATAGATAGACCTCTCTGAATAGGTAAAAAAAAAAAAAAAAAGAGAGAGATATTTGTGTCCCATGTGATTGCTCACCAAAGAGTGACCTCAACAAAGGAGGATTTTGATAATTAAGTGGATAGAATGACCCATTCTGTGGACACCAGTGAACGTCTTTCTCCAGCCAACCCTGTCATCCTTACACACAGGTGTCATGGACAAATGGCCATGGTGGCTGGGATGGAGGTTATGCGTGGGCTCAGAAACATGGGCTTCCACTCACCAAGGCCAACTTGCATACAGACACTGCCAAGTGTACAATCTGCCAGCAGCACAAACCATTACTGAGTGGCTGTTATGACATCATTCCCTGGGGTGGGGTGATCAGCCAGCTAGCTGGTGGCAGGTTAATTGCACCTCTTTCATCATGAAAGGGGCAGTCGTTTGTCCATATTGGAATAGACAGTTACTCTGGATATGGATTTTCCTTTTCTGCGTAGAAAACTTCTGCCGGAACTACCATCTGTGAACTTACCAAATGCCTCATTCCCCATCATGGTGTTTCACACAGCATTGCTTCTTATCAAGGAATTCACTTCATAGCAAAAGAAGTGCAACCATGGGTGCATGCTCAAGGGATTCACGGGTCTTGTCAGGTTCCCCACTATTCATAAGAAACTGGCTTGGTAAAACAGTGGAATAGCACTTTGAAGACTCAGTTACCCACCAACTAGGTTGCAATACTTTACGAGGCTGGTACAAGGTTCTCCAGAAGACTGCACACGCTCTGAATCAGCATCCAGTAACTGGCAGTGTTTCTCTCATAGCCGGGACTCACAGGTCTAGGAATTCAGGGGTAGAAACTGGAGTGGCACCACTCACTATTACTTCTAGTGAGGAGTATAGTGAATGAGTATAGTATATTACTGATAGTATATAGTGAATTAGTATAGTATACTACTGATAGTATATAGTGAATTAGTATAGTATATTACTGATAGTATATAGTGAATTAGTATAGTATATTACTGATAGTATATAGTGAATTAGTATATCACTGATAGTATATAGTGAATTAGTGTAGTATACTACTGATAGTATATAGTGAATTAGTATAGTATATTACTGATAGTATATAGTGAATTAGTATAGTATATTACTGATAGCATATAGTGAATTAGTATAGTGTATTACTGATAGCATGTAGTGAATTAGTATAGTGTATTACTGATAGTATATAGTGAATTAGTATAGTATATTACTCCTAGTGAGGAGTAATAGTGAAAAATGTTTGCCCCTGTTTCTGTGAGTTTATGCTCTACTGGCCTAGAGGTCTTAATTCCAGAGGAAGAAATGCTTCCATCGGGAGACATGACAGGATTCCACTGAATACTCTGTGGCACTTTATGCCTCTGAGTCAGTAGATCAATAAAGTAGTTATGGTGTTGGCTGGGAGAAACTGGATGACAGGGAAGAATTGGATTACTAGGCCATCATGGCCGTAAAGAAGGGTGTGTTGGGAATACAGAGGACCCCTTAAGTCAACTCTTTTTTATTTTTTATTAATTTTTTATTTTTTAATTTTTTTTTTGGTAACAGAGTTTTGCCTTGTTGCCCAAGCTGGAGTGCAATAATGCGATCTCAGCTCACTACAACTTCTACCTCCCGGGTTCAAGAGATTCTCCTGTCTCAGCCTCCTGAGTAGCTGGGAGTACAGGCACATGCCACTATGCCTTGCTAATTTTTGTATTTTTAGTACAGACGGGGTTTCACCATATTGCCCAGGCTGATCTCGAATTCTTGACTTCAAGTGATCTGCCCGCCTTGGCCTCCCAAAGTGCTGGGATCATAGGCGTGAGCCACCGTGCCCAGCCAAGTCAACCCCAAATGTTACCATGCCTTATGACTGATTACAGGCAATCAAAAAAAAATACAACAACCCAATGGACTATTAATGAAGGTTTGGGTCACCCCATCAGATAAGGAACTACAATCAGCTGAGATGCAGCTGAAAGCAAAGGGAATGGAGAATGGGTAGTAGGAATATAAAAATATAGTAAGTACATAAGCATAAATGTCAGCCATAACCACGGGACCAGTTACAGAAATGAGGATTGTAACTACGAGTATTTCCTTTTTATTTTGTGTGAATACAAATACTACATATATACCTATATCTATTATACACACACACATATAAAGTATCTTTGTTTTCTTTTCTCTTATTCTCTCATCATGTAACAGAAGATGTATTAATATTATATTAGTATTTAAGTATTGCTAATTTTACATCCTAGTATTTAAGTTAAGGTATGTCAGGAAAAGAGGAAGCATCACTCAGAGACTTTGTTTTCTCTTCTGAGGAAGGGATTCGTGCATTTTTGGTTGTAGGAAGGGTAGTCGTATCATGTGAGATGGAAACATGATCTTGTTAATGTCTTTACTGGAGACTATATATGCATTAACAAGATTCAAATGGGTGCCAATTAACAAGGAGGTGACTTCTGATCATTAGTTTGATGTATCAACTTGACTGGGCTCAGGGATGCCCAGATACCTGGTAAATTTCTGGGTGTGTCTGTGATGGTGTTCTCGGAAGAGATTAGCATTTGAATCATTAGACTGGGTAAAGCTCACCCTCACCAATGTGGGTGGCCATCACCCACTTCATTGAGTCTCTGACAAGAATAAAAAAGCAGATGAAGGGTGAATTTGCTCTCTCTGCCTCAGCTGGGGCATCATCCATCTTCTCCTGCCTCAGACATTGGCGCTCCTGGTTCTTTGGCCTTTGTGTTTAGACTAGAATTATGCTACTGACTTTCTTGGTCTTCAGATTTCAGATGGTAGATTGTGAAATGCCCCGGCCTTCATAATTGCATAATTCAATTCCTTATAATAAATATATTTCTGTATATTTTTTATGTATTTATATAATATACAAATATAATCTATCTAATCTATCTTTTCTGTTCTGTTCTGTTCTGTTCTGTTCTGTTCTATCCTATCCAATTCTATTGTACTGTATTCTATTCTTTCCTGTCCTATCCTATTCTATTCTATTACATCCTAACCTATTCTATTCTATTCTATCTTATTTTGTCCTATTTTATTATATTTTCTATTCTATTCTGTTCTATTCTATTCTATCCTATCCTATTCCATCCTAACCTATTCTATTCTATCCTAACCTATCCTATCCTATCCTATCCTATCCCATTCTGTCCCATGCCATCCTACTCTTCTATTCATTCTATCCTACCCTACCCTACCCTACCCTACCCTACCCTACCCTACCCTATCCTACCCTATCCTATCCTATCCTATCCTATCCTATCCTATCCTATCCTATCCTATCCTATCCTATCCTACCCTAACCTATCCTATTCCATCCTAACCTATTCTATTCTATTCTATCCTATTTTGTCCTGTTCTACTCTATTCTACCCTGTCTGATTCTATTCTATTTTCTATTTTGTTCTGCTCTGTTCTGTTCTGTTCTATTCTATCATATTCCATCCTAACCTATTCTATGCTATTCTAATCTACCCTATCCTATCCTGTCCTATCCTGTCCTATTCTGTCCCATCCTGTCCCATCCCATCCCATCCCATCCCATCCCATCCCAACACATCCCATCCTATCCCACACTTCTATTCATTCTATTCTATTCTATTCTATTCTATTCTATTCTATTCTATTCTATTCTGTCCTGTTCTGTCCCATCCTGTCCCATCCCATCCCATCCCAACCCAACACATCCCATCCTATCCCACACTTCTATTCATTCTATTCTATTCTATTATATTCTATTCTATTCTATTCTATTCTATTCTATTCTATTCTATTCTGTCCTGTTCTGTCCCATCCTGTTCCATCCCATCCCATCCCATCCCACTCTTTTATTCATTCTATTCTGTCATATTCTGTCCTATTCTGTCCCATCCTGTCCCATCCCATCCCATCCCACTCTTCATTCTATTCTATTCTATTCTATTCTATTCTATTCTATTCTATTCTATTCTATTGTTTCTGTTTCCCTGGAGAACCCTGAGTAACACAGTCATTGAGATATTGGAGTTGTTTGTCACAACAAGTAGTGTTGATGTACTTAATACTTTGTACCGCCACATAACACTTGGAATTAAGTAAATCGATATGCAGTATGATAAGTCTAATGCCAACTCAAGGACTGGATGGTAGAGAAGAATATATGTTGAGAAATGAGGTGAATTGAACACAGAGCACAAAAAAACTTGTATACCTGCTAAGGATTTATTCATTGTGTTCTAAAAAACAAAGAGCAAATAGCTATTTTCTTTTCTTTTCTTTCTTTTTTTTTTTTTTTGAGACAGAGTCTCACTATATCACTCAGGCTTGAGCGCAGTGACACAATCGTGGCTCACTGCAACCTCTGCCTCTTAGATTCAAGCAATTCTCTTGTCTCAGCCTCCCTAGTAGCTGGGACTACAGGCATGTGGCACCATGTCAGGCTAATTTTTGTATTTTTAGTAGAGACTGGGTTTCACCATGTTGGCCGGCTGGTCTTGAACTCCTGACCTCCAGTGACCCACCTGCCTCCAAAAGTGCTGGGATTACAGGCATGAGGCACCGTGCCTGGCCACCAATAGCCATTTTCAAGCATAAGAATATCAAGACGAACTGTGACTGCCAAATACTTTTTTATGCTCTCTCTTCCCACAATTTTCTCCCTGACACCATGCTGTGATCACCGTCAGTGTTTAGTAAATAACTATGTAAAGCAAGGCAGGAAGGAGCCATTTGGAAAGGTATCATCAGCATCTTCATAATTCTGCTGTGCTTAGCAGTTACATGAATTTCATTCTTTATTAACTATACCCATTACTTTGAGTTATGGTGTCAGAAGTTCTTACTTGAATTTATTTTAATATCTGTAGCTTTGCTTTGCTCCCTTTTAACCTTCTTCAAGGGATGCACTAGGTGTCTGCTCATCTTTAGAAGAACTCGCTGAAATAGCTTGAGACTGTGAAAAGCGTATCTCTTCGTGGATTTCTGCAGGGTCCTGTCAGCAGGAAGCCAGCCTGAGCCTGATGTGAAGTTTGTATACTCTCTTCCTTTCCTAATAAGGGACTCATCTTCTTTTAAGGATACTATTAAAATGTGAGGTTCAGAGAAGGTCTATACATCACCGTAAACCTTTACACTCTTTCTTCTTTGCTTTAGTATAGATTTCTGCTCCTAATTCATTACATTCAATGAGAAATCAGTTACACTATCCTCCTTCCCCATCCATTTTCCATCCACTTTGTACACGACTTCCTTTGCCCCGACTTCTTCATGATTATTTTGCTCAGTGAAATAGAAAGCTCCAGGCTGCTCACAGTGTATTTATAGTATCATTTGGTTAAAGAGGAGATACTGAACATAAGCATTTTTATTTTAGAAGGTCTTCCCATAGTGTCTATGACTAAGAAATTAGCAGATTGACCCGCAGTTGAAACGTTAGCTCTCGTATTAATGGCTTGTCCACTTAACTAGTCAGTGACTGCTAGCCTTATTAAAGGATGCTAATGAATAAAAAATGTTATCAGAAAACAATAATTAACCTTGAATATAACAGTATTAACCAGAGGCAATCAATCACTTTCCAAGGCTTAGTAAACACTTAGAATGCATTAAGTGTCCCTAAAGGAGCAATTAAAGAACACAGCTATTCTGTTTCAAGCAAAAGTGACAAAGGGTCAGTCATACACAACACGCAAATTTGGTGGTTGCTGGTGAATGTAAGCCTAATGGCTGATGCTGGTGCTGCACTCACAGAGCCTAAGGCTTTCTCCTAGGTGAGACAGTAACATTGCTAAGCATGCGTTTCTCTAAAAGGACGAATCAGAGGATAACGTCACCTGACACAAACTGCTTTCATCATTGCCTACTTTGGCTCGTTCCTTTACATTTTTACCCATATTATAATAACAATAAGAGTAACAATTTACGATACACCTCGCAAAAGTGCTTTCCTTACAGGTGATAAATATGTGCACTGTTAAAAGTGTGTGGTTGGCTGGGCGAGGTGGCTCACGCCTGTAATCCCAGCGCTTTGGGAGGCTGAGGCCAGTGGACCACCTGAGGTCAGGAGTTTGAGACCAGCCTGCCCAATATGGCAAAACCTCATCTCTACTAAAAATACAAAAATTAGCCAGGGATGGTGGCGCGTGCCCGTAATCCCAGCTACTCTGGTGACTGAGGCAGGAGAATCACTTGAACTCAGAAGGGGGAGGCTGCAGTGAGCCAAGATCATGCCACTGCACTCCAGCATGGGCGAGGGAGCAAGACGCCATCTAAAAAACAAAAAAGTGTGTGGTTATACAGACTTCACTCCACACTGGTCAGTATTGTGTAGTATTACATTTTCCCAGCTGTGTTGAGAAAAATTAATATACAAGAAGCGGAAGTATATGAACTGTACAATTTGATACATTTTGACGTGTATATATATACAGGAAACCATCACCACAATCAAGATGGTGACTATACCTATCACCCCTCAACGTTTTCTGTTTTTCTTTGTAATTCCTCATTCTCCAAGCCCCTGACCCCTTTCCAAGTGTTGTACTGAACCGAGCATGGAAAGTCAACACCAAGACAAAAGTAGGCCAAATTGCAGGGTCTTTATTGCCGGCGACCACGGAGGACTCACGTCTCTCCAACCCGTGGCCCCGAAAAGGAGGGTGTCAAGACCTTTT